>JBBYHL010096406.1:0-34983 GCA_038381835.1 Adansonia madagascariensis | reverse complement strand
ATACAAATATTACATATTTACATAAAAATATTACTAAATCTGTAATATATGTATGTAAAATATTTCTTTAAGAAAATTAACTATAATTTTTTAGAAATTATTTTTTATTCTTTATTAAATATATTATATGTATGAAAAATTAATTTTTGTTGTGATTTTTGAAGTGAAAAAAGTTTCTATATTGTTTTAGTTTAATAATTTATTTGAATATATTAGTAATAATTATATTATATTAAGAAAAAATTAATTTTTTGATAAATATATTTTTTTTATTATTTGTAAAATTATAACTAAACATTGCAAAAATTACACATAAATATTATAATTTTCATAATATTTAGATGAATTTGTGTTATATATAAACAAACAAATATTATATATAATATACATTATATAATACATATATAATATATATTATATAGTACATATATAATTATTAAAATTTGAAAGTGAAAAAATAATATACTATAAATAATACTATAAATATAATATAATAAAAATAAAAAAGTATATATAATAAAAATAAAAAAATGAGATTGTTAGTTCTTGAAAAGCCAAATGAACAAAAAGGAAAGAAAGGAAAATTTTTATGTTGAATGTTAGGGAGAATTTTAAAAGAGTAAAATGTAATAATAATTATTAAAAAAGTTGAAAGTGAAAAAAATAATTTTAAAAAAAAATAATAATTATTAAAATTTTTAATAAAAAAATTGTAAGTATCATTTTACCTTTATTTTTTATCTAATCTTTTGGCTGGCTTTTTTCTTAGCAGTAATTTAGTAGAGGTTATAAATTATATATATTAAATTATAATATATATTGTTTACTATTTTTTTTTTGCAATATTAGGGATTAAAAATTTTATCCAAACAAAGATCTCCAAAGAGAGTAAGTTATGATTAGCTCACTATTCAAGAATAATCAACTGTATTTTTTATATTTTGCTTATATGTTTATTTCTTTATTTCTTTATTTTTTTTTTTTGTTTTCATTGAAAAGTCATCCTCCTACTATACAAAAATAATTAGCTTTAGCACATATAAAGCAATGCTCAAGGTGATGTCAATTATACATGAACACGATAACTTTGTATATATGCTTTACATTTAGTTATAATGAGTCATAAATCTACTTATAGTTATAGAGAGTCATACTTTGAGTAATTATTTTTTAATATAAAATATTTTTAATATTATATTATATATCATATATAATATAATATATTATTATGTTATTTTTATAATATTATATATTATTTTATATATGTATTATATAATATATATTATTTTAAATTTTTTAAAAGCTAATTTGGATTTAATATAAATATTTTTTAATTTTTATTATTTTTAACTAGTTGTTCAAAATTTAATATAAAATATTTTTATATTTCATTGTATATAATATATTATATTATGTTATATATTATTGTATTATATTATATTATATTATATTATATTATATTTTTAATTTTTTAAAAAGTAATTTGATTTAATATTAAATAGTTTTTAATTTTATTATTTTTTATATTAATCCAGTATTTAATACAATTTGAGATTATTTTATAATTCAAGATTTAATATAATATTTTTAATATGTATAATTTATATGCAATATATATAATTATACATATTATATATAATTTATTGGGGATCAATTCCCTTAGAAGGGAGCTGATCCCCAACATATATAATATTATAATATATTATATATAACACATCGCATATATTATATTATATATAACATATATAATATATAATATATATTAATTTAAAATTTAATATAAAATATATTTTTATTATTTTTAAATAATAATTCAAGATTTAATAAAAAATATTCTTTAATATTTTATTATTTCTAAATACTATTTTTGATATATATAATTTATATTTATAAGTTATATATATTTATATATATAATTTATATATATGGGAGAGTCGATTCCTACACTAAGGGAAAGTAGGGTTAAATTGTAATTACAATTTCTTTATTAATAATTATAATAATTACTATTTCCTTTTGTGAAATAATTTTTCTCTCTTTCACCGTTACGAAAAATTATCACTTCATGTTATTGTTTTGAAATTCTCCTAAATGTGACCCTGTAAACCATATTTTTCTTTTTTTTTAACCAACGTCTAAGATAAAAAATTTTATATCCAAGGGTTCATTTTATTTGAAGCTGATGGGAAGCATATATTAACAAACATATCCTAAAATTTTCCTTCAAATAAATCTTTAAATTTCAAAACAATAAAACAAATCTTCCGTCTTTTACTTGTAAAATTAAAGCTATGAAAATTTATTTCGTTATAATTACACTCATTAAATTTAAGAAAGAATGAACAAAGTTTTGTGATAATAATTAAGTACTTGTCTATGTAGACACCTTATTTTGTTTAAGTCAAGTTCTGGCATCCTGAAATTTAATTGAGGTAATAGAATAAAATAATAAAAATTAAAACTAGGGACAACTATAAGTTGTCGTGTCGCTAGGCACTATTATGCGACACGGCACTATGTGAAAAATTTTTTGGGAAAGTTTGAAATGCCAAGAGATCATATTAAAAAAATGTAAAAGAAGGCATCAAAAGTCACTGTTCGAGGTGTCATTAAGGTCATTTGAGCAAGCATGGGTCAGCTATCTATCATTCTCAGCTAAAGTGAGGTGTTCAGGGAGCCAAAGGTTTGTAAAATTAATATTCTTTCGTGCATGTATCGATATAGAGCATTAGTGTATCAATTTAAGGCCTCCACATTAGCAAAAAGCCAAATTTCACATTTTGTGTTGATAGAACATGTCAATGTATTGATACAGGTGCTAGTGTATCGATACCATGGCTTGCAGTATCGATACATGTTGTTGTGTATCAATACTTAGCCTATAATATCGATGCCAAGTTATGTCATAGCTTAAAATCGTATTTGCCAATTAGTTTTGATACTAGGAGTCATAGTATCGATACCAAGCTCTATGCATCAATACTAGCTTCATTATATCGATACCTGAGTACAAATTTGCGCCAAGTATCAGTAACCCAAGGAAAAAATGGTCCAATTTGTGCTATTTTTCACCATGACATTAAAACATGAATTGGAACATGTTTTTGGCATAAAAAATCATCCAAATTCATATTAGGCCCTAGTATTGAACTTCTGATTAGATCAACTACAATTTTTGAGGCCCAAACAGTCATGATAAGGGACATTTATGACTTTAATTCAATTTGCTAAAGGGCAACATTGGTTTTTTCATGGCTTAGCTACATAAAGTGGCCTTGATCCGCTATTTTTGTTGAGCAAGCCAACGGATTCAATGGATAGTTGAGCATAGCACCTTGTCCACATTAGATATGCATGCATCAGAGCCCAAAATGCCCTTGCTTTTTTCATTTTGTCTTCACTATTCACATGGCTATCTAGGCCAATCTCGGCTTATCTAAAAAGGGGACTTCTGATTCATTCTTACACTCTCCAAAAACATTCTTTAGCCATCTTCCACTTTCAAACACTTTCATTCCTATAGCTCCCCCAAGCCTCCATCAAAAACTCTTCCATAACCCTCTATTTCACTCTTTTTGCCTATCAAACCTCCCTTCCATTGTTAATATATTCCTTAGACTCATTCTTGACCACCCTTTTCTTGCAAATCAATAGCGCAGAAGGGGAAGTAAGCTCTAAGTTAACTAGTTTTTTGCTCAACAACAATCGATCCGTGTTTTTCAAGTTTATAATTCCTTACTTTTTTTTGAATCGAAATTCGAAATGAAATAAATGAAATAGAAATATTGGAAATATATAGAAATATATATATATATATAAATAAATAGAAATATATATAAATAATAAATTAATATAATATTAATATATTATATTCTAAATTATATTCTAAATAAAATTATATTATAAATAATATATAAATAAAAAATAATATATAAATAAAACAGAAAAATATATAAATATAGAAATAAATTATTAAATTAGAATATATATATTCTAATATATATAATAGAAATAGAATATATAATAGAATTAATATTCTAATCTAAATTATATAATATAAATTAAATAAAATAATAAGAAATAAAAAATTCAATCTTGACAGTAATATGTGTTGTATATGTAAATCCTAGATGTGACTCTATTTGGTTTTATCATTAAGTATATATGGAAATGTTCTCATGTGCCATCATGTAAATAGTCTTTAAACTTGTAATAAAAAGTTATCTTGTATAGGGAATTGAATGCTTTGATTTCATCATAAATGAATCCCAAGAATAGATGCCAAAGGTATGGTGACTTTGGTTATAACATGAAGCATACGAAGGTGGATGAGTGATACAAAGAGTATTCACTACTCTTAAGTGATATCAAAGAAGTAACTCATTTGTCCTTGGTCATGATTAGTAGAATAAAGTCTTTGTCCAAAGTATGATGAATTTTGAAGAAATTTTTTCTCTAAATCCATTTAGTTACCATAAGCTGCAAGAACTAATTTGGATTAAAGCATAAGTAAATACTGCACCATGGTCATGCTCATTGAGGGATATTTGGTGAAAATATTGAATTACACTGAGGGGCTAGTTACTGAAAGGTTTAAAAAGGTTACCTTGACTCTTCAATATTAGGGTGATCATGATGGGTTGCTAAATCATGCTCATGATCTATGTTTATAAATCATAAGCTATGTGTATAAGCATAGATTACGGTTTATGCTAATTGTCAACATGTTAAGAATCAAATAGGTCGCACACAATGGATTTGTTGCATTTAAGTCAAATTCAATTAAGTTAGACTTAATTAAATAAAAGTTAAATTATGGATGACTTAATTGAAAGAGTTCAATTAAAAATTGATTAAGACCTAAATTGGATTTACGAAATCCAAATTAAAGTGTCTTAATATTGCAACGTATATAAAAATGTCTTACCAAGACAATGTCTAAATGTTGACATATCATAAATGTGTTTTGAGCCAAACTGGATTTGTCCAAATGTGAAAGAGTTTCACATTGTTGGAGAGTTTGATTGAAAATCAAATTCTTTTTTTCTTCCTTATTGTCACAACATGGTTCAGATATAAATCCTGACCAGCCCAACTTAAAATGGTAAGTGTATCCCTTGTTCTTACATATATTCATATATCAATATTTTCTTTTATTTGGGGTCCATATCATTATTATTATTCTTTATTTTTCATGTCTGGGGACTAAGTTACTAAGATGAATCATTCACTCGACTTCTTTAAATAGTCGTCACAAAATGGCCATTTATTTTTGAGTCGCCATCGATCTATTTATTAGGTGAAATCAGGCACCTATTAGAGTTTATGTTTTAGGGTTACAGAACCTACAAAAATAAAATTTGTGGTCCACGTTGATATTAGAGATCACGTGAAAGGGTTCAGGAATCAATTAAAATCATGAGTAAGGATCAACCCTCTCATGATATCGAAAAATCGGTACCTTAATAATCATATGTTAATTTAAAATTTGATTTTTATTTGGTTTCAATGTTTAATATTTTAATTATAATTCCAATAAATAATATTTTGTTAAACCAATTTATTGTTTTGAGAAAGTAAGGTTTTAATGTTTTTGGAAATCAAAATATCTTCCCTACCCTCTCGAAAAACCAAGAGAACACAAAAGTTCTTTTTTATCATTCTTAATCGTATCCTGCTAGAAAACCTATAGAATAAGAAAGATTTTAAAAAAATCAATATATATTTTGTACCCTGCTAGAAAGCCGATGGAATACAAAATGTTTTATTTTTACAAAAATTAAAAATCCTAACTTTCTATTTGAAAAGGATATCTTGTTAATAAAATAATTTGTAAAATCCCTTTCATATGTTAAGAGAAATTTTACGTACTATTTTAACTCGGAGATATTGCTGTAATTTGAAAAAATATTTGCTTTATTAAAAATATTAACTGTAAGACCTGAAAATGGTCTAACATGATGAACCCTTCCTAGTGTATTAATATGAAGATATCCTAGTAATCAAGTAGGACTTCGTTTTAACATGAAATTACTAAAATATCCTCTAGGTATACATTCAACATGAAAATATCCTGGTGACCTTAATAGACAATAAAATTATGGTGAAATGATAAACCTATCCTAAATATAACCCTTGGCATAAAAGCATCTAGGCGACTACCTAGGACTCAATTTTAGAAAAATACCAAAATACCCCTAAGGTATACCTTCAACGTGAAAGTATCCCAGTACCCTAATGGACACTAAAATTATCAAGAAATGACAAGCCTATTCTAAATATAAACCTTCGGCATAAAAGCATCTTAGCAACTACCTAGGACTTTGTTTTAAGATAATTACTAAAATACCTCTAGGGTATACCTTCGACGTAAAGGTATCTCGATACCCTAATAGACACTAAAATGATCATGATGAACCTATCATCAATATACACTTTTGGTATAAAAGCATCTCGATGACTACTAGGACTCTATTTTAGGGAAAATTATCAAAATACCCCTAGCATATACTTTCGACGTGAAAGTATCTTGGTACCCTAATTGACACTAAGATAATCATGAAATGATGAATCTATGCTAAATATATGCTTTCATGATAAAAGCATCCTGGCAACTACCTAGGACTCTACTTTAAAAAAATTACCAAAATGCCCCTAAGATATACCTTTGATGTGAAAGTATCTTGGTTCACTAATGGACACTAAAATGATCATGAAATGATGAACCGACCCTAAATATACACATTTAGCAAAAAAGCATCCCAACGACTACCTAGGCCTCAGTTTTAGAAAAATTATTGAAGTACCCTAGGATATACCTTCGACGTGAAATTATCCTAATACCTTAATGGACACTAAAATGATCATGAAATGATGAACCTATCCTGAATATACACCTTTGACATAAAAGCATCCTGGCGACTACCTAAACTCTATTTTAAAAAAGTTACCAAAAAGCCCCTAAGGTATACCTTTAACGTGAAAGTATCTTGGTGCCCTAATGGACACTAAAATGATCATGACATTATGAATCTATCCTAAATATACACCTTTAGCATAAAAAGCATTATGGCGACTACCTAGGACTCTTTTTTAAGAAAAATTACCAAAATGCCCCTAGGATATATCTTCGACGTGAAAGTATCCTGATAACCTAATGGACACTAAAATCATCATGAAATGATAGACCTATCCTCAATATACACTTTTGGCAAAAAAGTACCCCAGTTATTATCTGGGACTCGATTTTAATAAAATTATTAAAATACCCCTAGGGCATACATTTGACATGAAAGTATCCCAGTGCCCTAGTGGACACTAATATGATGATGAAATGATTAATCTATCCTAATTAGGGAAATCGTAATTCTAAAATTGGCTTAAGATTTAAAAGTTGCAATTAAGTCCCTAATCTTTTTAAATTTTCATTTTATACCTTATGGAGAATACGAAAAGTTTTTTAGTATTTGAGAATACGAAAAGTTTTAAAAATTTATGTACCCCTATGAAAGACCATAAGAATAATAAAAATATTTAAGAGTGACAAAAATGATCATTTTACCCCTAAATACTAAAATTTACCATTTAGTCCTTAAATTTTTTAAAATTTCATTTCATACACTACGAAAAAACTAGAGAATACGAAAAGTTTTAAAAATTTTTGTACCCTTATGAAAGACCATAGGAATAATAGAAATATTTAAAAATGACAAAAATGATCATTTTACCCTCAAATACTAAAATTTGCTATTTAGTCTTTAAATTTTTCAAAATTTGTATTTAAGTCTCTACATGGAAAAAGACATTATAAAAATATCTCAAACATATGAAAATACACATGAAAAGCATAGAGAACATATTCACAAAGATTCGGCCAAACACCTTGACCTACAAACAAAAATTTTTAACTTTTTGCAAACTAATCCCTAAACTTTTCTAAATTTACATTTAGGTCCCTACATGGAAAGACAACACAAAATATCATAAAAAATCATCAAATCACGTGAGAATCAACATAAAGAGCATATGAAAATTTACATGAAGATTCGGCCAAGCATTTTTAGCCATAAAACACATTTTGTCATATTTTGTAATTTAGTCCTTATATTCACTAACATTATAAAATAATCTAAAAACCATGAAAGTAAGACAAAAATAAGCACAGAATCATCATCATCATTAATTCCAATCAGATTCAGCCAAGGTGGCAATATCAAATATAAACATGCTTTAATAAAAAAACCATGAAAATGAACATAAATAATTATTACTAAACTTAAATAAAAATAAAATCATAAAATAAATATACTAATATACTAATCAATATTTTAGCACCGAAACACCATGGAAGGAATAATATAAACCTTAACATAAATATAACAAAATCAAAATCATAAAAACAAAAATAATACTCTATTTAAAAAAAGATTTAACTAAAAAACAAAAATTACAACAAATACCAAAAATTTTCTAAGTCATCATGTTTAGCCTTTCAACATGGATGAAAATCCATGAGCCTTAACACGATTTTGACTTATGTATAAAATAGGAATAAATAAAAATGAAGAAAACTAAAGAAAATAAATGTTTATACCTTGAAAAGAAGCTTGAAAACTAGATTATATATGTTCTTTCAGTGTTTTGTTTCTCCAAAAGCTTCTAAACAAAACAACCTTCCCATATTTATAGAGGAAGGTTTCGACCAAAGGCTGAAGCAACAGCCCTTAGCTGAAAGCCTTATAGGCTTTTCTAGCCAATTATATATATATATATATATAATTATTACTTTTTTAAATGATTTCATTTAAATTTATTAATTTTATCTTTTTATGGGTGATGTCATGCATGAACTCATTGATTTCTAGAGAATTTTGTGTGATATTTGCATTAATGTGCAAAGTTATACCATAAAAACTAATTAAAATGATTAAATTGTAAAATTAAAAATTATATATTTGAAATAAAATTTCATATGATCAATTTAATTTATTATAATAATAAATGCAATTCTTATGTGCAATAAAAAAATTAAAAATGGCAAACTCGTAAAATTTTATGAGAAAAACTTTTATAAAAAAATTGTTATACGTAAAGAAGTGCAAAACTCATAAAACAAATTAAATTTTTAATATGAATTCAACAATGATATTGGAAGAATTTTAAAAATTATAAACTTAGAAAAAATCCTCTCAAAAAAATTTGTAGAGTAGAAAACTTCGTATTTGAAAAATAAAAAAATTATGAAAGAAAATACATAACTCATAAAATAAAATGAATTTTTCAAAACTAATTTAATATGAATTAAATAATAATATTTGAATAATTTTAAAAATTATAAACTTGAAAAAGTCTTAGCGAAAAAGTTTCAGAGTAAAAAACTCCATATCTTGAAAACATGGAAAATTCTAAAAAATGCAAAAGTCAGAAAATAAAATGAATTTTGAAAACTGATTAATGATGGTTAAGTGAAAATTTTAATTTTAAAGTTCAAAGCTAGAGAAGTTTTCACCAAAATTTTACAGATAAAAAAATTGTATTTTAGAATAAAAAAATTTCAAAAAATTACATTGAAACTTATATAAAATGAGTTAAATGCAACATATTATTCAAAATGTTAATTTACAAAATAGTAAAGATAAAAATTCTAAATCCAAAATAAATATTTACCAAAAAAATTCACAAGTACAATCTTGTGATGTAGTGAGAAATTAAAAAATAATTGGCAAAATTGCTAACTTGATACCTTATGGTAAAAAATGCTAACATGAATTTTTCCTTGAATATTTTTTAGAGTGCGTATTGCCATAAATACCACATACATGCCAGTACAAATATTTGACAGTCAATTTCCAAAATTTGATGAAATATTCTAAAAAAACTCCCAAAAATGGAAATTTTGACTATGATAACACTTGCAGAAATGGATTTCCAAAATTTGACAAAAAGTATTAAAAATGGTTTTTCTCTTTAAATATTCGTTCGGTATATTCAAAATTAGGGCTCAAAATGGCACTTTTTCATTACATGCATATACAGTCATTTGAATATAACTAAAAAAGTTTTAAAAATGTCTTGTTCCTCTAAAAAAGATCGTTCCCAACGAGGGCGGCGGTTGGGTTCTCGATCTTAGATATTTAGGATTATTGGAAAAGGGACTCAAACAAAATTAGGTGTCTATAGTTGCCCCTCTTTGACGGTTGCTAAGAATTAGGAGCAAGGCAAAGACCAAATAGACGTAATTTCATTCGGGCTGTTAAGCTTTGAAAACTAAACTAAACTAATAATGAACATAAAAACTTAGTTAATGGTAAAACCTTAAATTAAGGTGAGACCTAAATCAAAAAGGGTTGACTAGAGTGAAACCATGCCAGTCAATAAAGAAAATAGGTTGATAGGATGAAAACCATACAAGTTAACAAATGAGAAGAGTTGACTGATATGAAACCATACAAGTCAACAACTAGAAAAGGTTGATCGGGACAAAACCATTCAAGTCAATGAAGGAGATAGGTTAACTGGGACGAAACCATACAAGTCAATGAATAAAAAGAGTTAACTGAGGTGAAACCTACAAGTCAATGAATAAGATGAGTTGACTGGGATAAAACCATCCAAGTCAATGAATAAGAGAAGTTGATTAGGACAAAACCATACAAGTTAATGAATAAAGTAGTTGATTGAGACGAAACCATACAAGTTGATGAATAAAAGGAGTTGACCGAGGCAAAACCATACTAGTCAACGAATGAGATGGGTTGACCAAGACAAAAATATACAAGTCAACAAATGAAAGAGATTAACCAAGATGAAACCATAAAAGTTAAAAAATGAAAAGAGTTGACTAGGATAAAACCATACAAGTTAATAAGCTAAAAGGGTTAACTAAGATGAAACCATACAAGTCAACAAAAAAATGGGTTAACCAAGACAAAACCATACAAATCAACAAATGAAAAGGGTTGACTGGGACAAAACCATACAAGTCAACAAATGAAAAGAATTGACTGGGATGAAACCATACAAGTCAACAAGCAAAGGGGTTGACCATGATGAAACCATATAAATCAACAAATGAAAGAGGTCAAATGACATCAATGCTTGATCAATTTTGAAAAAGTGAAGAACTAACATTTTTATTTTGAAAGAATAAGTGTCAAGGTTGCTCTCCTTTAGCATTATGCTTGATTTTCCATGCATGCATGCAGAATGCACATTATAAATACTCATGATTTTTTTAAATAACCTATAAATCTGATCATTATTCATTATCTTTGATCCAATCGATTTTGGAATTTAAAGGCATTTTTAAAAAATGTTTTAAGCATTTACTCTTCCTTTTGGCCAAGAGAGTCAATGCTTGAACCTTAATTTAAAGATATCCTTAGGAGATAGTGTGGGTAAGATGAGCTTACTGTTACACTCGGAATTGAAGGCATTTTCAAAAAACATTGCAAATATTTTTTTTCTTTTGGCAAGGCGAGTAAGGCTGATATTGCCTAGGTCTAGAGCTCCTTGAGAAGAGTTTATTTTATTCTTATCAGAAATATCGTTTAAGAATGACTTCCAAATTCTTTACCATATCATCTATTTATTTAATCTCTCCTAGAATGTTCAAAAAATTATAATAGTAATTATGGTCCCAAAATGTTTAAACTCAATCCAAAATAACGCATAGAAATTTTTTTGTTATTTATTTTAAAATGTTGATCATTATTTAGAAATGTTGACTTGACTAAGGGTCTGACAAGGATATGGATTAAAATATATATTTATATTCAAATAGAGAAAAGGAATACAATATTGGTTCTTCAATAAGAGTATAAATAAGATAAAAAAAACAAAATTGGTTATTACTGATGCGGTTGGAATCTCTTATTTGATTCTTCAAAAGTTTTTCTTGAAAGGAACACTACTTTTACCTGGATCAGTCTTTTTGAAGATACCTTTGATTGCACCCTGCCCTCCTTTTTTAGGATTAACCTTTTAACAAATTTCACCTAACACATTCTTTTACCCAAGTTGCCCTTTTCAGGTTTTTAACATGAGGCCTATCCTTTTTAAACCTTCTTTTTTCTTTTCTTTTTCTTATTATTTTATTTTTTCTTTTATTTTTTATTTTTTTTATATTGCCTTTTAGGCATAACACTTTTTTACATTATCATAATTGACTGGATTAGAAAAGGTGCACCCATCCATTTTTGCTGAAATTAATGCCCACAGGAAGAAGCTTACTGAACCACATAGGCCCCTTCCCAATTTGGCACCTAATTACCACGTGGATCCTTTTAACCTGGGAGAATTTTGTTTAATACTAACTCCTCTTCATGAAATTAACTTGGGTGGAGTTTTTTACCATAGGCTTTTATTATTCCTTTTTAGTGTATTTGCCTATGCTGAATAGCTCGTAGCCTCTTCTCCGCAATAAAGTTTAATTGTTCATAATAATCTCGAACCCATTGAGCTTCTTCAGTTTGGTCTCCAACAATACTCGAAGCAAAAGAATTTCAACCTTAATTGGTAGAATAGGTTTTGTGCCATTTACTAACTGGCATTTCTTTTTATAGCTTTTCGACTCACATAAACTATATCATATTCTGATAATAGGACTGCCATCTTAATATTCTTCCAAACAATTCGAGAGCTTCAAAAAGATATTTAATTGGATCTATTTTGGTGATCAACAAAGTAGTATGAAACAACATATATTGCTTGAGCCTTTTTGCAGCCCAAACTAGGGCACAACGTATTTTCTCTATTTGAGAACAATTTACCTCATATTCTAAAAATTTTTGCTAAAGTAATAAATTGCCTTTTCTTTCTTGCCAGTCTCATCATGTTACCCCAACACATATCCCATTAATTGTTCAAACACTGAAAAGTATAATATGAAGGGACACCTTAAGACTTGTGGTATTAAGATTGGAAGATTTACCAAATATCATTTCACCTTTTCAAATACCATTTGGCAATCTTCATCCCATTCTCCCAGTTGTGCTTTCGGAGAGGCTTAAAGGTTAGGTCACATTTATCTGTGAGCTGGGAAATAAAATGAGCAATATAATTTAATCTTCTAAGAAAGCTTGTCACTTCTTTTTGAGTATGCAAAGGTGGCAACTCCTAAATAGCTCTAATCGCATCAGGATCAACCTTAATTCCTTTTTCGCTAATAATGATGCCTAGTAACTTCCCTGATCTTGTACCAAAGGTACATTTTGCCGGATTCAACTTTAATCAATATTTTCTTAATCTTTCAAATGATTTTTGCAAATTTGGGACATGCTTCTCCTCGTGGGGCAACTAGGTAACCGTATCATCCACGTATACTTTAATCTCTTTATGCATCATATCATGAACAAAGTGACCATTGCGCTTTGATAAGTTGCCCCTACATTTTTCAACCCGAACAGCATTACCTTATAACAAAAAGTACCCGAAAGAGTGATAAATGTGATTTTTTTGTCTTTAGGTGCCAGTTTAATCAATTATTGCTCGAGAATTTATCCATGAAAAAATAGATAGCTCTTTGTAGTGTTGTCGACCAATATGTCAATATGAGAGAGGCGAAGATTATCTTTTGGGCTTGCTTACAGATAAAGGAAAGCTTGTATTTTAAAATTAGAAAAATTTTAAAAAATACATTAAAACAAATATAATATGAATTAAATACAAATATTATTGAAAATATTAATTTACAAAATGGGAAAGATAAAAATCCAAAATCCATAACAAGTCTTTACCCAAAAAATTCACAAACAAAATACTCACGATATAGTAAGAAATTCAAAAATAATTGGCAAAATCGCCAAGTTAATACTTCATGGTAAAAAATGCCAATACAAAATTTTCCTTGAATATTTTTTATTTTTTGGAGTGCATATGGCATAAATACCACATGGGTATCGGTAAAAATATACAACGGTTAACTTTCCAAATTTAACAAAAATTTCTTGAAAAATTCTAAAAAATTAGAATTTAAACTGTGATAACATTTGTAGAAATAAATTTCAAAATTTGACAAGTATAAAGGTAAAAGTTAATTGTTTTTCCTTGATATTCGACTTTTTTGTTCGAGATTTACTTTTCGTGACCTTTGAAATGACACTAATTTTGTCACGTCCACCTGTGATCATTTAAGCACAATTAAATAAGTCTTGAAAATGTACATTCACCCTAAAGGAAAGTTACCCCCACTAGGACAAGTGTTTATTTTTGTATCTCAAATATTTTTGGACTAATAGGAAGGGAACTCGGACAAAATTAGGTGTTTTCAGCTACCCTTCTTTGGCCATTACTGAGAATCAGGAACAGGGTAAAAACCAAATAGATACAATTTTGTTTAGGGCGTATATAAAAATTTTTTTCTTACAAACATATATATACATCAACTGGAAAAAAAACTATGAAAACTCTGTCGATCCTTTTGCTTTACTAAATGAAGTTAACTTAAACCCTATTTCACCTACCTTACCATAGGATCGCATGAAGAGGACATCTTGCTTCATTGGTTTCTAACCCAGTGAAGTTGATGAATAACAAATTTTGTCGATCCTTCTACTTAATCGGATGAAGTTGGACATCATGCTTTATTGGTTCCTAACCAAGTGAAGCTGACCAAAAAAAAAATGAACATGTCCTTCTATACACCCTTGGCATAGAACCATCCTAGTGACCACAAAAGATTCATTCTAACAAAAACTTTGTTAATCCTTCTACTTAATTGGATGAAGTTGGACATCATGCTTCATTGGTTCCTAACCAAGTGAAGCTAACCAATAACAAGTGAACTTATTCCTTCTATACATATTTAGCATAGAAGCATCCTGGTGATCACAAAGGATTTAATTCTAACGTAAACTTCACTGATCCTTCTGCTTAATCAGACAGAGTTGGACATCATGCTTCATTGGTTTCTAACCAGGTGAAGCTGACCAATAATAAATGAATAAATTCCTTATATACACTTTTGGCATAGAAGCATCTCGGTGATCAGAAAGGATTTGCTTCTAACATAAACTTTACAAATCCTTCTACTTAATTGAATGAAGTTGCCTTGAAGAGTTTTGAAAACTTTTATGGATGCTTCAAATATCACCATTGAAGCTTTGCCTTTGAATATCACCATCAAAGACTTCAGAAGCATTTTTTGAATGAAAACTTTTTAATGCTTCAAATATCACCGTCGAAGCTTTTTTGAATGCTTCAAATATCATCGTTGAAGTTTTGAAAAAATTTTTCTAAATGAAAATTTTTGAATGCTTCGAATATCACCATCAAAGCTTTTTTGAATGCTTTGAATATCACCATCGAGGCTTTTTCAAAGCCTTCTTTACCTACCTTAGCATAAATCGCATGAGAAGGTGATAGATTTTTGAATACTTCAAATATCTCCATTGAAGCTTTTTCAAAGCTTTCTTCACCTACCTTACCATAAGAAAACACGAGAAAGTGATAGATTTCTTTAGAGAATCGTTTAATCTTTCCTGAAAAGTCATCAACTACCAAATATCAAATTAGTATTCATAATTCAATGGTATAATTTATGCAATTGGATAAATATCTACTCACGGCATACTTGCAAACTTTTATTGAAATAATAAAAAGTATCATAATTTATCAAACTTTCAGGATTTATTTAATAATATCACTTTCCCATTTTGACTTAGGGAAAAAGTTTACTTGATCAAAATCTATGAACATTTCAAAACAATTTCAATAATGGATTTTCCAATATCAAGGATAATGGATATGCTATATTTACCATGATGTTAAAAACTTTTTCTTCTGATTGATGATCACCGTTTAGGACTTTATTGAATGAGATGAAGAAATGAGTTTAGAGGCATAAATGGAGTGGCACTACTAAAATTTATCTTAAAGAAATTGATATAACAAAGTCAAGGTTTATAAAGACCAAATTCAGATGGATGTTAATTTAATAGGAGTTTCTTGAAAGGCAAACAATTAAGTTATAATATCTTTTTAATCTTAAAATACAATAGTTCGACAATTGTTAAAGTAATGCTAGTAAACACCAAGTCTCAAAGGATTAATTTGAAAGGTCGTTGGTAAGCATCAATTCCTAAGGTTGGGCACAAAAGTCCTAGAAGTTTATTTTGAAGAAATGAATGTTTGAGCATTTGACTAAACCTTTTGTTGATGTCATGAAATTTTCATGGGTTTGGGATCATTTCTAAATTAGCATTAAGGGTTTTCATTAATGGCTATCTTTGTTGGTTTAGGAGTAATTCCATGGCTTTTAAGCTTAACCTATCATATGATTGAGGACTCAAAAATCATTTAAAAAGATGAATTTTTGAAGAGCTTATTAGGAATAGTTCGATAGCTCAAATAGCCATGTCTGATCAAAATAGACTTTGTTAGGTACGTAATGTAGGCGATGGTTCTTGGTTTAGAAAGACAAAGGATAAATAGGCTCAAATCAAGTGTTTAAGGGTAATTAAATTAATGATCACTTTTCTTCAGTAGAACTCAACTGGGCATGTCTTCCAAGGCAAAACACATTTACATTTTTTCATCTACTTTTGCGTGCTTCATTCTTCATTTTAAAGGGATTTGAAATTTAAACTTCCTTGATTTATTTGTTTACATTAAAAAACTTGAAATTTGAACTTTCTTTAATTTTTAATTTGAATATTTGAACTTAAAACTCAAACCTTGCTTCATTTTTCAATTTGAATATTTGAATTTAAAACTCAAACTTTCTTCAGCCTTAAAAATTTAACTTATGACATCTGTCTTGGTCTTCTTCTTTAAAATGGAATTTGCTTCTTCTAATTTTGAAGCTTTGCTTCATTTGCCCCCTAATATGGAGGGTGATCCTTAATTAGGGTTTAAAGAAAGAAAATAAATTATCAGGCTCAAAGGGGACCGCAAAGGGATAATTTTTATAGTGGCAAAGGGATAGAGAAAGAAAGCCATCTTTCATTTCAAACATAGCTATTTGAACTGGTAAGCATTTTGCTAGGAAAGAGGGTATTTTTCTTTATTAAATCATTTTAAGCACCTTAATAATATGGTGTTGCACTCAATTTTTAAAGGCTTAAGGATGAACCGCAGCATTATTGACTTCATAGCCACCAACTACTGGTTGAGCCTTTAGGAAAAAAATCAAATTGGCATGGAAAAGATCGTAGATCTCATATCTTATGTATTAAGAATTGGTTTGAAAAGGTACTGTTGGAAAGAAATAGGTGTTTTCGGCTTACTTTTACTCTCATTTTTCCTAAATTAAAGATTTGAAAGAGTGTCATGGAAATTATGGCAAAAGATTACCAAAATAAAGTAGATCTCAGAATTACTATCATTATTTTAACACATGTCAAACTATCAATATTTGAATCTTTTAGGAGCATAACCTATTTTTAAGACCTTCGAGTCATCCATAGAAAAGAACACTTAGATATAGAAGGTCTCTGGTGGTGAAAGGTCTATAGTTAAATGTCTGGGATAATCACATACGTAAAAAATGAATGACATTTTTTAGAGAGTTCAACCTAATTATGAAAGAAAATGCAAAACTCAAAAGTAAAATGAAAATTTTCAAAACTGATTTAATATGATTTAAACAATAATATTTGAAGAATTTTAAAAATTATAAACTTAAAAAAAATCTTACCAGAAAAATTTACAGAGTAAAAAACTCTATATCTTAGAAACAAAAAAATTCTGAAAAAATGCAAAACTCATAAAATAAAATGCATTTTGAAAAATTGATTTAAAATGAATTAAATAATAATATTTAAAGAATTTTAAAAACTAAAAACTTAGGAAAATCTTACAAAAAAATTTGTGGGTAAAAAACTCGATATCTTGGAAACAAAAAAATTTAAAAAAAAATGCAAAACTCAAAAAATAAGATAAATTTTGAAAAACTGATCTAATGGTGGTTAAATGAAAATATTTAAAGAATGTTGAAGTTCAAAACTAGAGAAAATTTCACAAAAAATTTTATAGATAAAGGAAAGCTCATATTTTAGAATAAGGAAAATTTTAAAAAATACATTAAAACTTATATAAAATAAATTAAATACAATATATTATTTAGAATATTAATTTACAAAATGTTAAAGATAAAAATCTAAAATTTGTAACAAGTCTTTATCCAAAAAAATTCATGAATAAAATACTTGCGATACAGTAAGAAATTCAAAAATAATTGGAAAAATTGCCAACTTAATACCTAGTAGAAAAAAATGCCAATACAAAATTTTCCTTGAATATTTCTAATTTCTCAGAGTGCATTTTGACATAAATATCCTGTAGGTATCAGTAAAAGTGTACAATGATTAACTTCCCAAATTTAATGAAAAATTCTCAAAAATTCCTACAAATAGAAAATTTGATCGTGATAGCATCACAAAAATAAATTTCACAATTTCATAATTATAAAGTTAAAAGTAAAAAGATATTTGTCTTTTTGTACCAGATTTACTCTTCATGACCTTTGAAATGACACTAATTTTGTCATGTGCACTTGTGGTAATTTAAGAACAACTAAATAGGTCTTGAAAATGTATATTCCCTCTGAAGGAAATTTACCCGCATAAGGACAAGTGTCTAATTTTGTATCTTGGATATTTTTGGACTGACATTGAAGGGCGCCCTAACAAAATTAAGTGTCTACAATTATGGCCATCCAAATATTTGTAATAAAGAAGGTCAGTGAAAATGGCTTCATAAGCTTATTCACACAATCCTAGAGTAATTTAGGACAATGAAACAAGGTATTAACAGAGTCACTAGCAAGGGGATCACAATCAAGGCACAAACATTTTAAACAAGTAAAAAGGCTATTTTATTTTAAAAAACAAGATGTTTAACCTCATTTGACCATGAATGCAAATATAGAAAGCATGATTTTTCCTCAAGATTGGAAGATCGATTAGTCAAAACATTAAGTCTATGTTAATCTCTATTTATTGGAGATAACATAAGCTTAACTTGGGGGTTTTTGCAAACAAGTTTTTACAATAAACAAATACTAAAGAAAAACTTCAAGAAAGCATTTTTAATCATGTAAAGCATGTAAACATGGCATCTGTGACAAATATACACTGGAACAACAACAAGGCAACATCTTTACCACATAAAACATGCTAAAAAAGCAAGAAAACATAGAAAAATGCATAAACATTTGAGAGAAGGCCTGTGACCACATAAATGATAGTATGTGCATGTGGATAATGCTTTCGTGGCATGAAATGATGTAAATTTTTACAAAACCAAAGACATGATTTTTATGTCATCAAGCCCACATAAAAATTATCAAGCTCCATAGAACATCAAAGCATCTTGAAATAATAATGTATCCTCAACTATTATGCTTGAATGATGATGGAGAATGTCAAGAATCAATGAAACACTAGCTGTTCTAAGATGAGCTAAGAAAATTATGATTTTTGAAATACTCAAGCAACATTAAGGCATCATAAACTCAAAATATCATCAAAATAAGCTTAAAGATGAATGCTTTCCTATGATGGTCATGGTTTCATAGGGATTGGTTACCTAAGATTGCATGAAATGTGTTTATATGCAAAGAAATAAAGAGAAAAGCACAGAAAATATACTAACAAAGCTTGCAATACTCTTTTTTCCCTTGTTTACTTAAAGTTGTAATCTTTATGTTCTTATGGTATTTTTGTGTTAGTTTCTGGCTCTTTTTTCTCTCCTTACTATAGATAAGCAAAAAAGAGTTCAAAGATGAGCTTTGAAGTGATACTGTGGATGGAAAAGAGTTTGGTGGTGAAAAAAAAAGGAAATAAAAGTTTTGAAAAGGTTTGGAAGTTGTTGGAAGAGCTACGAAAATGGAGAAATGTTTTTAAGAAATATGGTTTATGAGTGTCCGTGGAAAGTCCCCTTGTTGAGCCAAAGTTGGCTCTTTTACATGGAAATGTTTAGCCAAAGGTTTAGAAGCCAAAAATAAGTGTGTTGTAGGTTTTTCATCATGTACCATGCAACAACCTTATGTACTATGTTCACTTGGCTGAATTTTCATTGGCTCTGTCAACTAAAGTGGTGGAGTAAAAAGGCTGAAGGAGTCTATAGATGGAGAAAACCTAAGCATGCCACTAAACAACCATGTTTTCCCTAAAAAAGTCATATTTTCAAGTCATTTTGGGCCTTAAAAATTTGTTAAATCCAATCACAAGTCCAATGCTAAGGCTTGGTATGAATTTTCATGATTTTTTATGCTAAAAACATAGCCAAAGGATTTTTGGATCAAGGGTACAATGGCTGTAAAATTGCATGAACTAGGCAAAAATTACTTTCTGTTTTGATACAATGAGCTTTGTATCAATACATAGAGCTAATTTTGCCTTTCAGTATCGATACAATGAGCTCTTTACGATATAAAGAGTAAAATTTCTTTCCACTCTCAAGACCTTATAGCCTATATAGATACATAAAGCAAAATTCCTTTCAGTCTCAAAACCACATGGGTTGTATAAATACTTCTACCTGGTATTGATACATTTTGGCTGAAAATCATGATTTTAGCTATGACATAAACTTGTATGGATACAAACACCTTTGTATCGATACGTTACCTTAAGCATCAAAATATGCCCTTTTATATCAATATAAATAGCAAGATTTTGCAATTATGATGACGTAAAACCTTGTATCAATACCTTCATGTAAAATTATGAGTTTTTTGTACCTTTGACTCTAAACACCTTATCTTAGTTGGGAATGATGGGAAATAATTCGTGTTTTTTCAAATAACTTTAATGGTGCCTTTGGTGATGACCTTTGACGTTTTAAACATTGGTCTGGATAAAATAGGGTGTCTATACTGCACTTCCAAAGGGAATTACATTTGAGTTAACCTATCATTAGATAGCAATAAGGTGTCATTAACTTGACGTATTCTTTATAGCTTATATCCTAGGGTTATACTAGACCTTTTTTGAATACAACTTAATACAATAAGTTTACTTCCATAAGTCAAAAGCTGCTTGGATCTTCTTTTGTAATTTTTGCCTCTATACTTGAAGTCAAATGAGCAAGACCATGAGAAACAGGAATTAATTGTTAGTGTCTAAAATGTCCCAAGGCCAAGAGAGGTGTATAGCTAGTGATCCCCTATATACCTATAAACAGTACTAAGTCATATGTCCTATTTTTGTAGACAACTAGTTATGGGATGATCCATGGGGCTTTCTAACTAACCTCTTCACTCTACAGATTCTTTAGCCTCTCAATCCACTGATCTTTTGACCTATTCAAAGGCTTTTCCTTCTCAAGAAACTTAGAAAAAGGAACTAAAGTTAGGCATGAAAGGGTCTAGCAATCTCTTTCCCTCAACCTAAAAATAACTAATTATCAAATGTAAAGAACTGGTACACATACTACAAATCAAACCCTCATTTCTTTTCTACAAAAACTAAGAGCTGTAACATTTTAGCGACCATAAACGATGCTGGGTTAATGTTGTAACATAATCTAGAAAAGATATCAACCATTACCATCTCAATGTGCCCTAAAACCTTTGGGAAAATAATTAACCCATAAACTGTTAATGCAAATATTTCTTAAATCTTTATTGTATCTGAATGTTTTTCCATTTCATTTCTCACACTGCTCCATGAAAACAATCATTGTTTCCTTTTCTTCTGACAACACTAGCAACCCATGATTCTTTGGCCCTAAGGTTATCAACTAACTTTATCTTGACTGGCTGGCAGTTAAACTTAGTTGTTTCAATGTTAAGCAAAGCGGTATACTCCTTTACAATGGGCATTAAACCTCAAGATTAAGGCACAAACACTTAGAGACAAGAAAAAAAAGATGTTTTTTGAAAATCAGGATATTTAACCTTATTTAACCAAGAATCTGAACAATGAAAGCTTAATTTTTCCTTAAAATTGGAAGACTAATTGGTAAAAGCATTATATCCATGCTAGTCTTTATTGATTGAAGTTAACATGGACTTAGATTAAGGGGTTTTGTAAAAGTTTTTTTGGCAGCAAACGAACACAAAAGAAAGACACTAAAAAGGCATTTTTAATCATGTAAAGCATTTAAACATGGCATGTATGGCAAATACGTAATAAGATAAACATAGCACGAGTGTCATACATGAGCAAACATCTAAAACAGCAAGGTCTTTCATCATTTGATAGAGAAATCATGGTGAAAATACATTCAAATGCATGAACATACTTAAAATATGTTAGAATGAATATTCCAACATAGGATAAGCATGTGAAAATGAATGAAACATGACAAGAAATGTATGAATAGGGCTGTTTTGATGTCAGAATTTAATATGGCATTTTTATCATCTAAAACATTCAAGGCATCAAAGGAAAAATATCAAAGTCCTAAAACTACCATAACTAAAGCCACAATAATGCATGAGAGTCCTAGTAAGGTCATGGTTACATGGATTTGGCTTATTAAAATAATAGAAATAATAGAATGAAAACCAAAATTAAAGAGCAAAAGAAATATATCAAAAAGCTTTAGTATCTTTGCTTTTTCACAAGTTCTAGCACTCCTTCTTACCTTTTGCAAGAAAAAGAAAAACTTTTTCAAGTAAAAATGTTGTTTTCTTAGTCTTCCCTCACTTGCTTGAGTTAGCAAGAAGGGAAATGAGAAAATATAGTAAAAAATGGTGTTTCTAGTGGTGTGTTTCTTAGGGCTAGTATATGGAGCTACGAAAAAGGGAAAAGAAAGAGCTTTAAGGATGGCTGACTAGTTTTTTTTTTATGGATAGAGTCCTCTATTACTGAGCCAAAGTTATCTTTTTTATAACAAATGCTCAGCCAAAGCTTAAGAGCAAAAAATAAAGGCATTGTGGGGTTTTTCTTATGTACCATGTGGTAGCCTGTGTATTATGCTTAACTAACTTGATTTTTATTAACTCTAGTAGCAAAGTGGTGGAGCAAAGAGGTTTAGACAGTCTGCAGATGGAGAGTGACCAAGTACGCCCCTGAACAAACCATGTTTTCCATGAAAATGTCCCATTTTGTCTACATTTGGTTCTTGAAAATTTATTTAATCCAATCACAAGTCTAATACTAAGGCTTGATATGAATTTTAATAATTTTTTACGCTAAAAAAGTGGCCAAATTAAATTTTTAGATCAATGGTGCAAGGGCTGAAAATGGCACGAACTAGGCAAAAATGCCTACTTGTAACAATACAAAAAACTTTGTATCTATACATAGAGCAAATTTGCCCATTCTATCGATACCATATAGCCTATATCGATACCATATAGGCTATATCAATACTCCCATTTGTGTATCGATATAATTTAGCCAAAAATCATAATTTTAGCTACTATAATTCTAGTATTGATACTAAAGCCCATGTATCGATACTCAAGCACCTGTATTCCTCCATTACCCTTTTTGTATTAATATAACTTGTGAAACTTGAATATTTGGAGACATGGAGGCCTTGTATCGATACTTAGGGGTCATGTATTGATACTTACACCTAAAAATTGAATTTTATGTACATTTGGCTCTCCAAACACTTTACCATGGCTAAGAATGATTGATAACTGGTCCATGCTTGTCCAAATGACCTCAATGATGCCTTAACTGATGACCTTTGATGCATTAGATGTTGGCCTAGACAACATAGGGTGTCTATAGTTGCCCCTCTTTAGTCATTACTAAGTATAAAAAATAAGGCAAAAATAAATAGACACTATTTCATCCAAGGCAAGATAATGCCTCTTGAGTGCCTGCAAAAATGAAATATAATTAATGTTTCATCGTGATGGGTACGATCTATTAGTGAAGATTTTGATAAAGGTCTAAATAAGTTTTTTGAGGGTTTAACTTCCCTACTAGGCTATTAGGTTTTCTAGGGTTAGACCCCTTAGACAAGCACTAACTAATATGGATTTTGACTAGATAGGTGCCTAGCTCTTTGTGAACAGACTCGATTGGTGCCTAGCTCTTTGTGGATAAACTCTAAATGTGCTTAACTTTTTACGGATAGACTCGATAGGTGTGTAGACACCTAATTTCATCTGGGTCTCTTTTTCGATAATCCTGAATATCCAAGATTAAGAACTTAAAGGCCACCCTCATTCTGAATGATTTTTTAGATGAACCAGACATTGTCAAAACCTTTTCATTCAAATTTAAATGGCCATAAGCTCAAGTGACAAAAAAATTATACTTTGATCTTTAATTTTGGATATATAAGATGAATATTTAAGAGAAAAATTATTTTTAATATTTTCTTGACAAAATTTTGAAAATCTATTTTTGCAAATGATATGATGGTTAAATTTTCTAATTTTAGGAATTTTTTTAAGTATTTTTCATAAAATTTAAGAAATTGACTGTCGTAAATTTTTACCAATATCTATGTGTTATTTATGTTAATAAACACTCCAAAAAATCAAAAATATTCAAAGAAAAATTCATATTGGCATTTTTATAACAAAGGTGTCAAGTTGCCCATTTTAGTAATTAATTTTGAATTTTTCACAATACTAACAGTATTATACTCGTAAAATTTTCTGCTAAAATTATTTCAAATTTCAAATTTTCATTTTTACCATTTTGTAAATTAATATTTTGAATAATATGTTTTATTTAATTCATTTTATATAAGTTCCAATGTATTTTCTAAAACTTTTCTTAGTTCTAGAATACGAACTTTCTTTTATTTGTAAAATTTTTCATAGAATTTTTTTGAGTTTTGAATTTCAAAATTCTTTAAATATACACATTTAACCACCATTAAATTATTTTTTAAAATTTTATTTATTTGTTATAAATTTTATAATTTTTCTCGTTTTCCAAATACAAAGTTTTCTACTTTGTAAATTTTTTTGGGTGATTTTTCTAAATTTATAATATTTAAAATTCTTTAAATATTATTATTTAATTTGTTAAATTAGCTTTTCAAAATTTAATTTATTTTATGAGTTTTTTAAAATTTTTTCATTTTCAAGATACAAAGTTTTCTACTTTGCAAATTTTTTCGGGGATTTTATCCATGTTTATAACTTTTAAAATTCTTTGAATATTCTCATTACGTTCACATTTTTTAGAATTTTTCTTGATTTTAAAATATGAAGTTTTCCACTTAAATTTTTACGAAGTAAATATTTTTGGGTAAGATTTTTTTGAGTTTATAATTTTCAAAATTTTTTAAATATTATTGTTTAAATCGTATTAAATCAGTTTTAAAAAATTTAATTTATTTTATGAGTTTGTATTTTTTTACATATAACAATTTTTCCCGATTAGGATTTTTCTCTTAAATTTTTATGAGTTTTCCAGTTTTTATATTTTTTTATAAATTAAAAATTATGTTTATTATTGGAATAAATTTAATTGATCACGTGAAACTTTATTTCAAATACATAATTTTTAATTTTGATAATTTAGTCCTTGTAATTAATTTTTAAGACATAATATTATATATTAATACAAATATCATATAAAATGCTCTAGAAATCAATGATGTCATGCATGAAATCGCTGATAATAAGACAAAAATAATATATTTAAATCAAATCATGTTTAATTTATATCAAATTGAAAAAAAGTAATAATTATAAAACAAAATAAAATATAAAAAAATTTAAAAATTAGCTAGAAAAGCCTAGAAGGCTTTCGGCCAAGGGCTAGGGAAAAAGCCCTTGGTTGAAACCTTCCCCTCTAAACAGGAGAAGGTTGTTTTATTAAAGAGGTTTTGAAAAAAAAAAAAAGAAAAAAAAACACTAAAAAACATACTTTCACTCAGTTTTCAAGTTTTTTCTTAAGGTATAAACACATGGTTTCTTTTCCTTTGTTCATTTTGATTCATTTTCATCTTTATTCATAAGTCAGAATTATGTTAAGGCTCATAGATTCTCGTCCATATTGAAAGGCTAAACATGGTAACCTTAAAAATTTTTATCTTTCTTGTTATATTTGTTTTTTTAGTTAAATCTTGTTTTTTATATGTATGATATTATTCTTGTTGTTATGATTTTGATTTTGTAGTATTTATGTTGATGTTTCCTTCAATGTGTTTTGATGTTGATATGTTGTATTTTCATGTGTTTGATAATTTTTTATGGTATTTTTCCATGTAAGGACTAAAATAAAAATAAAAAAGTTTAAGGACTAAATAGCAATTTTAGTATTTAATGGTAAAACGATCATTTTTAAACTTTTCTATTATTCCTATAGTCTTCCGCAGGGGTATAGAAAATTTTTAAACTTTTCGTATTCTCTCAATTTTCTATAAGGTATGAAATGAAATTTTTACAACTTTAGTGTTTAATTGTAATTTTGCATTTTAAGCCAATTCTAGAACTTTGATTTCCTTATTTAGGTTAAATCCATCATTTTATGATTATTTTTGTGTCCATTAGGGTGCCAAGATACTTTTACATTGAAGGTATACCCTAAGGTCATTTTGGTAATTCTACCTAGAATTGAGTCCTAGATAGTAACAGGGATGCTTCTATGCCAAATGTGCATATTTAGGATAGGTTTGTCATTCCATCATCGTATTAGTGTCCGGTAGGGTATTGAGACACTTTCACGTCGAAGGTATACCCTAAAGGCATTTTGGTAATTTCTTTGGAGCCGAGTCTTAGGTAAGTAATGGGATGCTTTTAGGCCAAAGGTGCATATTTAGGATAGGTTCACATTCTTATTATCATTTTTGAGTCTTTAGGGTAACCGAGATACTTTCATGTCGAAGGTACACCCTAGGGGTACTTGTGTAATTTTGCATTAGAACCAAGGCCTATGTGTTTACTAGGATACTTTCGTATCGAAATACACATTAGGAATAGCTTTATCATATTGGACCATTTTTAGGTCTTAGGGTTAATAATTTTCATAAAATTGGATAATTTTTTTTAAATTAAGGCAATGTTTTCTAATTAATTTAATACATGAAATTTCTACCAGAATATGCGAGGGGTTCGGGGGACTATTTTAATAACAAGACATCCTTTTAAAAGTGAAAGTCGAGATTTTTCAATTTTTGTAAAAATAAAACCTTTTGTATTTCACAGGCTCTCCAATGGGGTATGAAAGAGAATGATAAAAAGCTATTGTATACTCTTGGTCCTCCTAGAGGGTGCGGATGATATTATGATTTCCAAAAATAATAAAACCCGACTTTCTCAGAATAATAAATATGTTTAATAAAATATTATAAGAATTATAATTAAATATTAAATATTGAAACCAAATAAAAATCAAAATTTAAGATAACTTATAATTAATAAGGTACCGATTTTTGGGCATCACGAGAGAGTTGATCCTTACTTGTGATTGTAATTGACTCCCAAACCTTTTCACGTGATCTCTAGTATCAACATGGACCTCAGGTTTTGTTTCTAGGGGTTTTGTAACCCTCAAAACATAAACTCCGATAGGTGGCCAATTTCACCTAATAAATAGATCGGTCGTGACTCCAAAATATATGGTCGCTTCATAATAACTATTTAGAGTTAAATCGAGTGAGCAATTCATCTTAGCAACTCAATCCCTAGAAATGAAAAATAAAGAATAATAGAATAGTAATAATATGGCCCCTAAAATATAAAATAACAATATATATAGGAATAAAGAGTCTATCTGCCATTTTAAGTCGAGCTAGTCAGGATTCTTATCCGGGCTGTGTTGTGACAGCTTGGCGACTCAACTGGGGACAAGTTAAAGAGTTAGGCCCAAAATTAATTACATGTTAAATAAATTTTGATTAAATTGGTTTCAATAAATATTTAATTATAATTCATAATACTTCAAAAGAATCTTTTATTTTCACTTTAATCTGCTTTTGTGTTTTCTTTATTTTCTTTGGAATTTAGGATAGGGGTTTTTATTCTAATGATATTTTACAAGAAAGGTTTGTTTATCCCTTTATACCCACTGAGCATGTATGCATTAGTTTCTTTTTTGGATCTCTAAAAGGGGCATAGGTACCTAATATTTTAGGAGGAGGCAAAGTAAGTTTGCCTTTTGAGGTGTTAGCCTCTATCTGGTACCGGGTGTAAATTCCTATGCCTGTCTGAGGTGTTAGCCTCATTATGGGCATGGAAGATACTCCCACTTGGATTAAACCATTTTTGACATAAACCTACGAGGGTAAGGATAGGCTACCTCGTTAGTCCGTTCCGAGCTTAGGGAGCAATTCAAAAATTGATTTAGAGGACTGACCTAAATCTCATATAATGAACCTTAGTGACCTCCTAGTTAAGACCATGCTCTATTCTAGACATCATTGGAAATTAGGAACACATGAAGGGATAAACATATCTTTCTTTTTTTTTTTTCTTTTACTTGATTATTGTCTTTATTTAGATAATATTTTTGTTGTCTTATTTCTTCATGTTAAATTTTGTTGTTATTTGGATTTATTATTTTTTATGGATACAACTTACTTGTTCTTTTCTTTTTTATGTATTTCTTGTTTGCAACTAGGGACACTTGCTTTAGATTTGAATTTTAGCTCAGTTTAATTTTCATTAGGCTTTATAGGTGAATAAGCATATGCAGTGGTTATCTCCAAGACATTCGAGAAGGTTTGTATTGAGTTAGAATCAAATTAGAAGGAATGGAGGGACCGTATGCTAAGGGATTTTATTCTAGAACTACTACAAAATGATGCATTTAGATCTTCGATAGAGTAATTTGTTAGAGTTGGCTGATATATGGGATAGTTGATGTAATGCGATGCAGGCTCAATTCACAAAAAAATACAGACATATTGCCCTTTAACTTAGAATACCAATAGATGAACAATTGGTCCGTGCTTTAATTGAGTTATGGAATCTTTCTATAGGTGCTTCTTATTTAATTAACATGATATGACTCTGACAATAGAGGAGATTGCATTTTTACTTGGGTTAAAGCCTTTTAAATCAAGACCTATATATTGTAAAGAGCGTAATCCAACAAATATCTAGAAAAAATTGGGATAGATTCTCGATTTACCACTTCAATCAACATCTCAGCATATCAAATATAAAGGCAATATAACCATTATCTCATGGCAGTTCCTAAAAGGATACATAAAAAACACTCATATACAGAAGAAGCCTTGGATGCATTTGCCTTGGCGATTTATGGATTAGTGTTATTTCTAAGGATATTCGAGCATGTTGAAGTAGCTTCTGGATCTTTTTTATTGATTAAAGAGGAATATGCATCTCACTCCTACTATTTAAACAAAAATCATGAAAGCGTTCAACACATGTTAGAAATCAGGATGAGGTAGATTTTTTTAGAGTACATTATTATCGTACGTTTGGGCCCAAAGACATTTTTCGAGTGAAGATGCGAATAAAGTTAAGCCTTACTTTTCACATTCCGTTTATCTCCAACAATTTCTCAAGAAACATTAGCCCAAGTCAGGAACAAAAACTCAATGGCTAGAAACATTAAGAAATTTGGCCCCTGAAGATATAACATGACTGGCCTCTTGATTTGCAGCTATACCTTTTCTTTATCGGTGTGGTCAGTTATTTTTTATGCGTTTGCTCGATTTATAGGGTATAGTCACATATGCAGCACTTTTGATTCACTGACAATATGGATCTCAACAATTTATTCCCATGGCTTCTAGGTTGGCTAGTGTGGATTTAGACTATTATGGTGAAGGCTATAAGAATTCACTTCAATTAATGGCCTTACAATGGAGAAAAAGATATGAATCAGGGTTATGCACTTATATGGACCATACCTTTCTTGGATATGATGCTTAAAGGTGTATTTGAGGATGCAATTTGATTATCCCAGGTATAGATAGAGTTAATCCTTAGGTTCTATACGACTAAAGCCCTTTATACCTTCTGAACTAGAATTGATAAAAGAAGAAGTAGAAAGAGATAGAAAAAGATTGGCTACTAAAAATCAAGCTCTTCAAGAAGAAGCCATGTGTTTAAAAAATGAAAATAGAAGCTAAGGACAAAGACGTCCAAAAAATAAAAGAACAATATAATTTAATGAAGCAGGATTGGATGGAACAAAATAAGAAGATGAAACTTGCCAATATATCCTGGAGTTGGAGTAAATTTTTTGGTCAGATGTTTGAAGAAATGCATAAACTTCGTGAAAAGTGAAAGGTATGGAAAGCTACGGCCTTGAAGGGAAAAACCAAAGCCACCATCTTTGAAGAGGAGCGAAGGGCACATACTGGCACCCATATTCAATTAAAAAGATCTATAGAGAGGAATGAGCAGATCAAGGCCACTCTTAGGGAAAAACAAGAAAGAATGTCTAGATTGCTCCAGAAGAGATGAGACAAGTACTACTTCAACAAGAACATGATATTTATGTCTAAGCTCAAGCTTATTAGGAAATGTATGTGTATTGGGATAATAGGTTATGCTAGGTTGAGAATGAACACGAAAAAGGGAAAGTCAATTCTTTAGGTTATCAGTTTTACATTGATCACCTTATGAAGCAGATTCACTCAGCAGTTATCCAAGTAAAAAACATGGTAGAAAAAAATCCATGTGTTAAGGAGTCAAATTAATCTAGTCGATGAATTTGGTCCTATTGTACTTAAGTTTTTGGATCAAGCACAATAGTAGTATAACCAGGTTAGAACTTTTCTTAGATGTAATCCAAGTATGATTGACAATGTGTAACCTTTTATAAAGTTAATGGAAATTTATGAGTTTGGAATTCTTTACTAAAGCAAGCATTTTTACAAGTGCATTTATACATCAATATATCAAACATATATACATAGACTTCATACATTCATTAATAAATTTATAATTTAATAATATTTTTAATCTTCATTTCAAGGTTTCAAACCTTGCAAATCAAAAGAGGTCCTTCGAACAATTATTCATTTATTGCTATTACACTGGATCTAGAGCAAAGAAAATGGTTGAGGATCAGCCTGCATACACAACAAAATGTGCCAAATGCACAATAAAATGTCCCCAGAGCAATATCACCTCTAGTTATTGTTATCCAACCTGATGTTCTTTCAAAAAGAGTAGATACGAGAGGTGCCCCTGCACAATAGGAGTCAACAACTACTGTTGTCGAAAAAGATGAAAAACAAAAGCAAAAAGGCAAAACTAAAGCAAAAATCAAGAAAGAAAAATTATAGCTTTTGGAAAGGAGACTCAAAGCCATAGAGAAAGATAAGCTCTATATCAGCATGGATGTTATAGAAGAGCACCCCTTCTCCATAAGCTCATATTAAGATGTTTATTCAAAAAATGGTTAGTTATTCGCATGACAACAAGCTTCCCATTCACTATTTTTAGGAAAGTTTAACTGGGTCAATGTTAAACTAGTATAATGGCATGACCTATAATCAAATCCAATGTTAGTCAGATCTATCTAATGCATTTTTGCAATAATACAAGCACATTGTCGATTGGGCTCTTAATAGATTAACCCTTTAAAATATAGAGAAAAAGTCCATGGAGTCTTTTAAGGAATATGCCCAAAGGTGAAAAGATGTGGCTTCTCAAGTGTAGCCTCCTTTAACTGAGAAAGTAATGGCTACGTTGTTTTTAGGCACTTTACATCCTTCTTACTATATAAGTTGGTAAAGAATGCAACCAAGAATTTCTCTAATCTTATCATTTTCAGAGAAATGATTGAAGCTGCCATAAAGGTAGGAAAAATTGCAACAGGTGAATCTTCCACTACAAAGAAGACTGGACCTATTAAAAAGAAAGAAGAAACTTTATCCACCAACTATGTTAGCCAACCACTCCACTAAGAATCTCGCCTTTTTTATCGAAACCAAGGTTAACTATCCTAGAACACCCTATCTTTTAATACACCTCGACCTTCTAGCTCATCAATGTCATAAACCACCACCCTGAATTATCCCTAAACAAACACAGACCAATCCAAATCAACTAGCCTAAAGAAATAACTAGTTTAAACTTCATCATAAACCCCTCTCTTATTCTTACAAAAAATATTTGATAAGCTTTTAGAGGCTTGATTAGTGGCTTCGCTCTTTGTGAAACCTATGAAGGTAACTTACCTAGTTAGTATGACCTAAATGCCTATTATGAATATCATGCATTAGCAGGTCATCCAATTAACAACTATAATGCTTTTAAAAACAAGGTAAATAATCTTCCTGAAAAAAGAGCTTTTAAATTTAATATTACCCTGGGACCTAATGTAACGGTATACCTTCTAGCCAACCATCCCAAGCTAAGGATTAATGCTCTATTACGAAAGAAAATCATTGGGTGAAAAAATGTTTCAAATGTTAAACCCTAATTAAAAAGTTTGGGCTATTCAAACTGAAGGCAGAATTTTGTCAGAATGAATATATAAATTGCTAATCAAACTTTAGCTTAAGCTTTTGCAAGTTTCATGCTATTCAGGGGCATAGTTTACAGAACTGTTCAGATTTTTTGGCTCTAATTCAAAAAATGATGGATAATGGTGAAGTTGAATTTTATGTCGAAGTCTCTAAATAGGAAAAAAAGTCAATTAATATGGCTGATGAAGGGTTGTCAAAATTGCCTTATGGGGTTGGTTGTCCATTGGTCATTTATTGTAGTAAACCAAATCTTGTGCCTCTTAAGAGTGAAATTGTTTTAAAGCATATCATTTAAACTCTTAGACCTTTTTTCTTATAAGGATAACAAACAAGTGCCCTAGAGATATGATGCTCAAGTAGTAACTCCATAAGCTTTAGCAAGTTCATTAATGGTGATTGATATTACTAAGGTCGTGTCCGTAACCCAAAAGCTATTAAAGCTACTGCTAGGTCAAAAACAAAAAAACAAACATTTGAGAAGGCGGTAGCTACTAAAGATGATCTTATAGAAATTCAGGAACCTGTCAAAGAAAAAGTAGCTACTTAATTTTTAATGTTTATAAAGCATAGTGAGTATCAGTTAAAACAACAGCCAGCAAAAATTTCTATGTGGGCATTACTGCTCAGTTCTGAGACCTATAGAAGTGCATTATTAAAAATGCTCAATCAGGCTTATATCTTATAAGACATTTCAATTAACAAGCTTGACCGTCTGGTGAATAACATTGTTATTGCTTTGGCGATGATAAAATTTTGCTAGGTGGGAGTACTTCCACAAAAGCTCTTCATACAATGACAAATTGCAATGGGACTATACTTTCTAAAGTGCTTATTGAAAATGGTTTAGCATTAAATGTTATGCCATGGATTACTTTGTCCTAGTTTCAAGTAGATTGTAGTCAGCTTAAGCATATACAAACAGTGGTTAAAGCTTTTAATGGGACAAAGAGAGAAATCAAAGGAATTATTTTAGTTGCTTTAATTATCAACCCATGCCTTTTTGAAGTTGAATTTCATGTATTAGATATTAACCCCATATAACTGTCTCTTGGGATGACCTTGGATACATTCTACTAGTGCTATATCATCTTTCTTTCATCAAATAGTCAAGTTTATAGTTAATGATAAGTTGGTTAGCATATCTGAGGAGGTAGACATAATATCCATGACTTCAATCAATGATCTCTACGTTGAAGCAAATGCTGATGTAGAAGAATGCTTATTTAGAGCATTTGAGGTTGTCAATGCTACTTTCATTATTGAGGAATCTCCACTTCTGAAGCTTATCTTTCTAAAAGGACTTATATGGGTTTAAAGCTCATAGTAGGAAAAGGGCTTAGCAAAAGCCTATAAGGGATAAGTCAATCTACCCAAATAGTTAGCAAAAGAGATAGGTATGGATTAGGCTATAACCCCGAAATGAACCAAAAAAGAAAAAATTAAAAAGAGAGCTAAAATAAAGAACTCGAGTAAGAATTTAATTCTTTATCCTTTTTTGAAGAAAAACTTTTGCTATGGTAGAATCATTAATCCCGCTGCTCAAAGAAAAAAAAAAGTGGTGATATAATGATAATCATTCTAAGTTCTAAAAATTTTTAAATGAATGCAATTAAATCAGATGATGAAAAGTCAAGGAACGATCATGGAATCCATTCTTGCCCTCTTGGATATGTTTGGACAAATTAGACTGTTATTGAAAGAACTATAATGTCTAGGTGTAATCTAAAGTAATTCCAAGTACTCACCTCATTTGTTTTGGCCCAAAACATATGAAGACCTTTTTGTAAAGGGCATAAAAATGTCATATCATCATTTTTTGAAATGAAATGCATGAACTTTTTGTATATTCAATTTTTTAACATCCATATTCTTTTTCATTTTCACATACTCATATATAAATCATCCCATATTTTCTTATTTGCCCATTTTTGTTTTGTTTACTTTTACGGATCTCTTGATCAAAAAGAAGATGATGACTTCTTTTAGGATTCAAAAGTCAATTTTAAACGATCCATTTGCTCCAACGAGGATGATCTCAAAGAAAATTTTAATGATTTCACTCTATCACCTGATATGTTGAAATTAATTGAGTAAGAAGATAGGCGAATAATGCCTCATGAAGAGCCCACAGAGGTTATAAACTTAGGGGATAAAGATGAGAGAAAAGAAGTCAGAATTGGAACTGTTGTTATCTATACCCTTAAAATAAAATTGATAAATTTGCTTTAGGAGTTCCATGATGTTTTCACATGGTCATATCAAGATATGCCAAGTTTAGACCCAGAAATAGTGGTCCATAAGATACCTTTAAAACTAATATGCAAGCCAATATAATAGAAATTGAGAAGGATGAAGCCAAAATGCTTTTGAAAATAAAAGAAGAGATGAAAAATCAATTTGATGCCGAGTTTCTTAAAATGATGAAGTATTTGGAATGAGTCACTAACATTATTCTGGTTCCTAAGAAAGATGACATAGTTTGAATATGCGTAGCCTACTAGGATTTGAATTGAGCAAGCCCAAAGAATAATTTACCTCTCCCTCATATTGACACATTGGTTGATAAAACCGTAAAGAATTCTTTATTTTCTTTTATGGATAAATTTTTGGGTTATAATCTATTAGCCATATTAGCTTCGAATTAATCTTAGTTTTGATATAACTAAAACTTAAGCTTAATTAGCTTGTGTTTAATTATTTTCAAGATTAGTATTT
>JBBYHL010096085.1:0-35004 GCA_038381835.1 Adansonia madagascariensis | reverse complement strand
GATTATTTCTATAAGATTCATGCATTAAAAGGGGTTATATCGAAATAATGATAAGTTAAGATCAAAAGAATCAAAACTGAGAAAGACATAGCTAGTAAGCTACCGATTTCAGGTGTCGTAAAGAGGTTCATACCTCATCGTGCATAACCAACTCCCGAACACAAATGGTGAATCTTTGCATTCATAGACCATGGGATCAATGTTTTGAGTTTCGTAACTCAGAACATAGGTTTTAATAGGCATCCAATCATGCTTAGCCTGAAATGATTGGTGGCAACTCTAAACGTTGGCCATTTCATGATGGTCATCCGAAACCAATAAGATGAGCAATTCATCTTAAGGTCCCCTTCACTATATCATAAGTTGAGAATCGTACATTCTCATTCTTATCTCATTCCAAAACAAAGTCTCGGTCAAAAAGACATTTCCAAGTCAAGAAAATATTTTAAGTTGTGCACCCATAGATCCGTGAGGATCCACTCCGAGGTATATTGCGATAATAATCACTAAAAGAAAGGAGATTATTATGTGAATCTGTGTTTATTCCAATTGAAAGATGAACTTTAATTTTAAAAATGGTCAAAAACGAGGTTTTCCTTATGAAACCAAGTATCAATTCATTTATCCTAATGAGGAGAATGAATCTATAGAGCCCAATCATTAAAAGAAAGAAGATTATTATGTGAATCCGTGTTTATTCCAATTGAAAGAAGAATTTTAATTCTAAAAATGGTGGAAAGAGAAGTTTGTCTTATGAAACCAAAGCATCAATTCATTTATCTCAATAAGGAGAATAAATTTGTGGTGCCTAATCATTAAAAGAAAGAAGATTAATATTTAAACCTGTGTTTATCCCAATTGAAAGATGAACTTTAAATCTAAAATTGGTAGAAAGAGAAGTTTTTCTTATGAAACCAAAGCACAATTCCAGTTCCAAATAGCTATGGAATAGATTAGATTCTTGCTAAGATTTTGGCACGTATGGCTAGAGAATTAAACCAAATTTATTGATCATTACATATAATTCAATTAAGATATTGTATGAAAGTATGATTTCTTCTATTCTCTTGTAAGAATTGAAGGCTTTTTGATTGGGTGAGTTCAAAGAAGTATTGCTTAGTCTGCCTTATTTTCCTTTCTTCATTTTTTTCCTTATATCAAAATATTAATAACTCAATCAAAATTATCTCCAAGAACAAAACAATATCATTAATCCTAATGGGAAGAATGTTTTTATAGTTCCTAATCATGAAAATAAAGGAGAATATTAAGTGAATCCGTGTTTATCCCAATTGATAGATGAACTTTGATTCCAAAAATGGTGGGAAGTAAAATTTTTCTTATGAAACCAAAGCATCAATTCATTTATCCCAATGAGGAGAATGAATTTGTGGTGCCCAATCATTAAAAAAAAGGAAATTATTATGTGAATCAGTGTTTATCCTAATTGAAAAACGAACCTTAATTTTAAAAAATGGTAGAAAGAAAAGTTGATCTTATGAAACCAAGCATCACTTCAATTATCCCAATGAGGAGAATAAATTTATGGAGCCCAATCATTAAAAGAAAGGAGATTATTATGTGAATCCATGTTTATTCCAATTAAAAGAGGAACTTTAATTCTAAAAATTGTAGAAAGAGAAGTTTTTCTTATGAATCCAAAGCATCAATTTGTTTATCCCAATGACGCGAATGAATTTATGGTGCCCAATCATTAAAAGAAAGGAGATTATTATGTGAATCCATATTTATTCCAATTGAAAGATGAGCTTTAATACTAAAAATGATAGAAAGAGAAGTTTTTCTCATGAAACCATAGCATCAATTCATTTATCCCAATGAAGAGAATGAATTTATGGTGACAAACCATTAAAAGAAGAGAGATTATTATGTGAATCCATGTTTATCCCAATTGAAAGATGAACTTTAATTTTAAAAATGGTAGAAAGAGAAGTTTTTCTTAGGAAACCAAAGCGTCAATTCATTTATCCCAATGAGGAGAATGAATTTGTGGTGCCCAATCATTAAAAAAAGTAGATTGTTATGTGAATCGGTGTTTATCCCGATTGAAAGATAAACTTTAATTCTAACAATGGTAGAAAATAAAGTTTCTTATAAAGCCAAAGCATTAATTCGTTTATCCCAATGAGGAGAATGGATTTGTGGTGCCCAATCAATAAAAGAAAGGAGATTATTACACAAGTCCGTGTTTATCTCAATTGAAAGATGAACATTAATTTAAAAAATGGTAGAAGGAGAAGATTTTCTTATGAAACCAAAGCATTAATTCATTTATCCCAATAAAGAGAACGAATTTGTGGTGCCCAATAAATAAAAGAAAGGAGATTATTATGTGAATCCGTGCTTATCCCGATTGAATGATGAACTTCAACACTAAAATTGGTAGAAGTAAAAGTTTTTCCTATGAAATCAAAGCATCAATATCATTTATCCCAATAAGGAGAATGTGTTTATGGTTCTTAATCATGAAAACAAAGGAGATATTACATGAATCCGTGTTTATCCCAAGTGATACATAAAATTTGATTCTATAAAATCGTGGGAAGTGAAGTTTTTCTTATGAAACCAAAGATCAATTCATTTATTCCAATGAAGAGAATGAATTTGGTGCCCATTCATTAAAAGTAAGGAGATTATTATGTGAATCCATGTTTATCCTAATTAAAAGAAGAACCTTAATTTTAAAAAATAATAGAAAGAGAAGTTGTTTTTATGAAACCAAAGCATCATTTCATGTATCCTAATGAGGAGAATGAATTTGTGGTGCCCAATCATTAAAAGAAAGGAGATTATTATGTGAATCCATGTTTATTCTGATTGAAAAATGAACTTTAATTCTAAAATTTGTAGAAAGAAAAGTTTTTCTTATGAAACAAAAGCATCAATTTATCTATCCTAATGAAAAGAATGAATTTGGGGTGCCAAATTATTAAAAGAAAGGAGATAATTATTTGAATCGATATTTATCCAAATTGAAAGACAATCTTTAATTCTAAAAACGGTAGAAAGAGAAGTTTTTCTTATGAAACCAAAGCATCAATTCTTTTATCTGAATGATGAGAAGGAATTTGTGGTGCCCAATCATTATAAGAAAGGAGACTATTATAAGAATCTATGTTTATCCCAATTGCAAGATGAACGTTAATTTTAAAAAAAGGTAGAAAGAGAAGTTGTTCTGATGAAGCCAAAACATCAATTCATTTATCTCAATGAGGAGAATGAATTTGTGGTGCCCAATCATTAAAAGAAAGAAGATTAATATTTAAATCTGTGTTTATCCCAATTGAAAATGAACTTTAAATCTAAAATTGGTAAAGAGAGAAGTTCTTCATATGAAACCAAAGTAACAATATCACTAATCCTAATGGGGAGAATGTGTTTATGGTTCCTAATCATGAAAATAGAGGAGATTATTAAGTGAATCCGTGTTTATCCCAATTGATAGATGAACTTTGATTCTAAAAAATGGTGGGAAGTGAAATTTTTCTTATGAAACCAAAGCATTTGAATCCATGTTTATCCCAATTGAAAGATGAACCTTAATTTAAAAAAATGGTAAAAAGAGAAGTTGTTCTTATGAAACCAAAGCATCATTTCATTTATCCCAATAAGGAGAATGAATTGTGGTGCCCAATCATTAAAAGAAAGGAGATTATTATGTGAATCCATGTTTATCCTGATTGAAAAATGAACTTTAATTCTAAAATTGGTAGAAAGAGATGTTTTTCTTATGAAACAAAAGCATCAATATCATTATCCCAATGAGTAGAATATGTTTATGGTTCCTAACCATGAAAATAAAGGAGATTATTATGTGAATCCCTATTTATCCCAATTGATAAATGAATTTTGATTCTAAAAAGTGGTGGGAAGTAAAGTTTTTCTTATGAAACCAAAGCATTAATTCATTTATCCCAATGAAGAGAATGAATTTAGGGTGGCTAATCATTAAAAGAAAGGAGATTATTATGTGAATTCGTATTTATCCCAGTTGATAGATGAACTTTGATTCTAAAAAATGATGGGAAGTGAAATTTTTCTTATGAAACCAAAGCATAAATTTATTTATCCCAATAAAGAGAATGAATTTATGGTGCCCAATCAATAAAAGAATGGAGATTATTATGTTAATCCGTGTTTATCCCAATTGAAAGACGAACCTTAATTTTAGAAAATAGGAGAAAGAGAAGTTCCTTAATTTTAAAAAATAGGAGAAAGAGAAGTTGTTCTTATGAAACCAAAGTGTCACTTCATTTATCGCAATAAGGAGAATGAATTTATGCTGCCCAATCATTAAAAAAAAGTAGATTATTTTATGAATCCATGTTTATCCCAATTGAAAGATGAACTTTAATTATAAAAGTGGTAGAAAGAGAAGTTTTTCTTATGAAATGAAAGCTTCAATATCATTTATCCTAATGAAGAGGAAGTGTTTATGGTGTCTAATCATGAAAAAAAAGTAGATTACTTTGTGAATCTGTGTTTGTCCAATTCGACGAACGAACATTAATTCTAAGAATGGTAAAAAGAGAAGTTTTTCTCATGAAACCAAATCATCAATATCATTTATCCCAATGAGGAGAATATATTTATGGTGCCCAATCATGAAAAAAAGGAGATTATTACATGAATCCATGTTTATCCCAATTGACAGATAAACTTTGACTCTAAAAAATGGTGGGAAGTAAAGTTTTTCTTATAAAACCAAAGCATCAATTCATTTATCGTAATGAGTGTCACAACATACCTCGGGGTGGACCCTCGCAGATCTATGGGTGCATATAACTTAAAATATTTTTTTGATGTAGAAATATCTTCTTGACCGAGACTTTTCCTTCTCAACGTGATGAAAATGAGAAAGTATGGATTCTTAACTTGTGATACTGTGAAGGAAACCGTAAGACAAGTCGCTCATCTTATTGGTCTCAGATGACCATCATAAAATGGCCAACACTTAGAGTCACCATCGATCATTTCGAGCTAGGTATGATCGAATGCCTATTGAAATCTATGTTTTGAGTTACAAAACTCAAAACATTGATCCTGTGGTTTACATAGTACAATGATTAAACATTTAGGTTCGGGAGTTGGTTACGTGTGATGAGGTATGAACCTCTTCGTGATGCCCAAAATCAATACTTTACTAGCTATGTCTTATCTAAGTTTTGATTTTTTCAATCTTAACTCATCACTATTTTGATATAACCCTTTTTTAATGCATGAATTTTATAGAAATACAAATCCAAGTTTTGATGAAAAAATTTAATCTCATACATACCCCGGAGAGATAAGGAATATAAAGATTTTCAATAAGAATGACCTTTGGATTTTACTTTGAAAATGGAATGTTCCACTTTGGGCATTGGAGAGATGCCCATGTAGAACATTACCTTTAATTTTATTTGAAATGATTGGAAAACATGGATGCAAATAATCGTCATAAAAAATTTATGTTAGTAAGATAACAAATGGAGTAACATAACATGGATCATTCAATGCAATGATAAAGCAAAAGGATGGACTATTGGAATTTATCTTGCAATTGGCATCGATTATTGAGAGATAACCAAATCTACAATTTTTGAAATGCATCTGGGTTCCTTGATTGAACGAGGTTTGTTTGACACTTTCATGGAAGTCTGAGAAGGAGAAAAATTTAATTATAGTTGAAAGATAGGGTTGCAGTATCTCCCGGAAGGATGGGGTTGGAGTATCCCCATGGATGACGAATAATTTTGACAAAGAAGGATCTTTAGATCTTGTTCATTTTGAAAAATAAGGTTAGAGTATCCCCTTAAAAGGTCGGGGTTGGAGTATCCCTGGGGATGATAAATAATTTTGACAAAGGAAAATTTTTTAAATCTTGAAAATTTTGAAATGCAGGGTTGGAGTATCCCCTCAAAAGGTCAGGGTTGAAGTATCCCCAAAAGTGACATGTTTGAAACTTTTTAAAGAAATCGAGTTGGAAAAATTAAGTTGACAAAACTTTGTGATTTAAAAAACGAGTGAGCCTTTTTTATGACTTTTGGCAAAAGAAATTATTGTGAATGAGGATGGTCATGATGTAAAGTATGCTCGTACCTTGATAAGAGCCTATAGGAGGTCAAAGCATGTTCTTGAGGCTGATCGGGGTTGGCATTCGAATGTCTCGAGACCAAGCTCGGGAAAGCAACTGAATTTTGACCATAACCAAAAACATGGGACATCATCATACTATTCCCATTTTTGAATTTATTCTAAATTAGTTTGAAGGCTTTAGAGGGTGGACAAGATACCGTTAGAATGGTAATAAGGGTTAATCTAAAAATATTTCTAATATCCCAAAAAAATCACTTTCCAAGGAAATAAATTTTTAAGTTTGGATTAATTTTGCTGCTGGTAGAGCATACAAGGGACAAGGTGTGTCAAAATTTGAAAAATCATTCTAGACTCATTTGGTATCGAAAAATTGCAAATAATACCTTTCCAGAAAAAGAATTTCATGAATTTTTAGGAAAAATGTTGGGCAGATTTGGAAAAATCATTTAATGGCTCTAAAGGACCAAACCAGAATACATATTATTAATTTTAAGGATTTCAGATAGTCTAGGTTTGAAAAATCATACCTCTTTCATCTGGACTAATCCAAGGGTGAACGAGACCTCGTTTTAAAGATATTTTGATACACGTTGAGAGAAAAATATCAACAATTTCTTGAAAAATCGTTTGGGATTTTAAAGTGATTTTTCAATTTGTAACAGTGCTGCTATCAGTAGGGGACAAAGTAAAGCAGAGGATATTTTTTATTTTCTTTATGTTTATAGGTCCAAACTCGAGTCATTGACATTTAAACATCCACAACTGAAAGGAAAGAGTGGCATAAGTGTCAAGAACTCATTTGCACAGCCTTGGAGTATTTTGGGATGATGAAATAGCCTGTTGATCATACCACTTATAGTTTCGACTCAAAAATAAGGCATGAACATTTCGGGAACAAGTGAAAGGCCATTTTTGTTTGGAAAATCAGAAGATTTGAGCTCGTTTAACCAAGATTTCAGATCTAGAAAACTTAATTTTCCTCAAGATTTTTACTAACTTTAAGGGAAATGCTAAGTTTATGCTAGTCCTCATTGGTTGAGGTTAACATGCTTAGCTTAGGAAAGTTTTAAAAATCAAATTTTTTTATAGCCATGAAACATGCATTTTGACAAGGGGAAGACAACAAACATACAAAGTGATGGCACATAACATGAATGGGGATGCTAACTTTACCAATGGTTTAGACAAATAAAGTGTTATGCATTTTGATAAGAAAATGTTATGGGTGCTAAATATGATAATGATTTATGCAAGCTAATGTATAAATATGCTTGAAATATGTTATGCTAATGATTCCTACATGGGTAACAAGATGCATGGATATGGCATAAAATGCATAAGCAAGAGCTATTAAAATGATGAGGATGAAATAAGACATTTTGCACATCAAAGGGGCCTTAAGGCATCTAGATCCTAAACTACCACAACCAAAGGCCACAATAATGCATGAGAATCCTAAGAGGGTGATGGAAACATGGAGACCTCACTAAAATGATGAAGATGCTGAAAAACAAAAAATGTAAGTGATAGAGTAAAAAGTTATACCAATAAACTTTAATTTTTTGCCAAATAGTTAGAGTAGCAGAGATGGCTTGAATTTCCCTCTTTTCCTTGTTGTTCATAAGAAAAAAAAAGAGAAAAATAATGAGGTTTTGGTTCTGGTATGGAAGAGGGTGATTTTTAGAATGTGTAAAGGTTGAGAGTGAGTGTTTTGGGGCTGTCTTTTGGTGCTGAGTGAAGAGCTACAAGATTTGGCTTTCTTAGTGTAGGAAATGTTTTGGAAGCTGAAAATGAGCTGAAATCTAACCTTTCTTAGCTGAGATATAAGTGGTCTATTTATACTAGCATTTTAGAGTCAAATTAGAGGTATTTTTGGTATTTCTCAAGGGGATAAAGTGATGTCAGATTGGTGGCTATAAAGTGGCTGTAAAAAGCAAGTTCCTGCCAATGTGATGGACATAGGGTGGCTGGTTTAAATGTTGAAATGATTTTCCAGTAAATAGGGTGGTTGATGGTGATTTTGGTTAATAAACTAGGGAGGAGTATGGTGATCATGTGACATTGACCTTTTTTTATCTAATTTAGACTTAAAAAAATATTTTGATTAATTCTAAAGTCTAAATTCATAATTTGATATGGGTTTTAATCTTTTTTGATGCAAAGAAATGAGTTAAAATCGAGTTTTTGATCATCGCCCCCTTACGTCTATGCCTTAAATTGCTAAAAATTAGCCCGGGCAAATAAGGTGTCTACAGCTGCCCCTCTTTAACTGTTGTTGAGAATCAAGAATAGGGCAAAGACGAATAGATACTATTTTGTCCATGGTGGAATAATGCTCCCTAGAACGCTAGGGTGTTAGGTTTTCTAAGGTTTGAACCCCTTAGGCAGGTGCAGAGTATAATGGATTTTTTATGTGGGTGCCACCAACTTATGCGGACTTTGACTTAAACTTGAATGCCACCAACTTGTGTGGGCTTTGATTTGAGTGCTGCTAACTCATGCTTGTTTTGACTTAGACTTGGTTGCCACCAGCTCATGTGGGCTTTAACTTAAGTGCCGCCAACTTATGCGAGCTTTGGCTTAGACTTGGGTGCCACCATCTTAGGCGAGCTTTAACTCGAGTATCGCCAGCTTCTATGGGCTTTAACTTAGACTAGGTGCCACCAGCTTGTATGGGCATTGACTTAGACTAGGTGCCATCAACTTGTGTGGGCTTTAACTAAGGTGTCGCCAACTTGTGCAGGCTTTGACTTAGGGTACCACTAGCTCGTGTGGACTTTGACTTGGGTGCCTCCAACTTATGCGAGCTTTTGAAATTATGCCACTAACTTGTAGGCTTTGAAAAGATGCCACTGACTTGAGGGCTTTTGGAAAAGTGCCACTGGCTTATGGGCTTAATAAGGTTTCTTGATAGGTGCCTTTTGAATAATGCTTGGTTTACGAAGCTTAAAGTTCTTACTAGGGAATCCTAGGAGGTTTGGTGAACCTGGCTTGAAGTAACAATGTAAAAGTCATGATGTGTGATGGTAATGTGAATGCATGATGTGGAATGCTATCATGATTGCATGATATGAAGTCTAATATAAGAGATAGCTGTAGTTTTTCTTATAGGTCATTTAGACTCTCATAGGGATGGCGATTCATCTTTGTTGCAACTATGGATAGGAATTTTCCTAATCCTACTAGGGATTGTAGGTTGTCCCAGCTCTAATAGGGATATGACAAAAAAAAATCTATTCTCAAGAATTTGGATTATTGCATTTCCTGATTCAGGAGGCCCAATTATATTCTTGATAATTAGAAGGTCAACAATTTAGAGACTATTTAGCTGTTTAGGTTGATGTCTTTGGTTTCAATAGGATTCTGATCAAACGCATGAGTCAATTTTTAGTTAGCTTAAAATGGTTTTTCTTGAGATATGGCTTGTGAAAGCAAGAAATGGTTTGGTGTATGGTCATCCCGAATGAGTGTTTGGATACAAAAAGTGTATGATCTTGACAATCAGGGCATGAGCAAAGTTTCTTGTGCTTTTCCTTTCCTTTCGATGTAATATCGAGATGTCCTGATGCATTTTTCAGTTGATTATCAAACATTATCAGTTAAATGACAAGTGCAATGTGAATTATACAGCGTTAAAAAAAAAGGTAGTATTCATTCATGACAACAATGAGATACAACTTGGTATACTATTTGACAAACAATTGATTCGGTGGTAAAAGATATGATCTTTTGGGCGAAAGATGCCTCTGACAATCATGACATGGATGTTCCTTAGGTGTCTTTCAGGATCTTTCTCGAACAATAAATATGACTAGTATGAGTTGATCTTCAGAAGATCTATAGGATTGCTTTGCATTGTCCTATAGGTACTCTCAGTTTATGCCCCATAAAAATTAATTTTCTCAAGTCGCCCTCATGGGTTTTCAACGTAGTTGGGTTGGCTACCCAGATGCCCTTCTCAGATTTTTATCTAAACCCTTTTTTGTTTTCTTTTTTTAATTTTTTTTTCTTTTCTTTTTTGGTTTTTTTCTTTTTGCTCTTTTTTTGTTGTTTGTTGTTTGTTTTTTTGTTTTTTTTTTGTTTTCTCTTTTTTCTGAAGAACGTCTTTTTAGGTTTCGCCCTCTACGTGTAATATTTCCTTATGAAATCTGAGTTTACTGGGTTGGGCAAGATATTATCGTCCATTTCTGACAAGATTAGGGACCCTCCAGAGAAAGCTTCATTTACGACATACGATCATTCCCAATTAAAAGTCCACTTGTCTCGTGCATCTTTGTGAATAGGGCGGATCTTCTTCAATACCAATTTCCCTGGGTGAAATTATGGTGTGCGCATCTTTTTGTCTTTGGCTTGGGTCATGCATCTTTGATACATTTGACAATGGCAGATGGCTTTCATGCATTTTTCCTTAATGAGGTTGAACTGGTCATATCAGTTTTTGACCCATTCAGCTTCTTCAAGTTTGGTTTCCATCAAGACTCTGAGAAAAAGGATCTCAACTTCGATAGGCAATACAGCTTCATTCCATAAACAAGAGAAAATAGGGTAGCACCCGTGAAGTGCGAACTGAGGTATGATAGGCATGAAGTGCAAAAAATAGCTTCTTATGCCAGTCTTTGTAAGTCTCAGCCATTTTTTCAACTATTGTTTTAATGTTTTTGTTGGCTGCCTCAACTACCCCATTCATCTTTGGGCGATAAGGGATAGCATTATGATGCTAGATCTTGACTATGAGCAGACAGCTTACATTATTTTATTATTTAAGTTGCTTGCATTGTTTATGATGATTTAGTTCGGGAGGCCATATCTGCAGATGATGTCTTGCTTAGCAAACTTACAAATGGTTGATCTAGTGACATAAGCATATGAGTCAGCCTCCACCCGTTTGGTGAAATAGTCTATTGTTACCAAGATAAAATGATGCCCATTAGAAGCTTTAGGGGTGATTGGCCTGATCACGTCCATGCCCCACATGGAGAAGGGCCATGGGGCTATCATGATATGAGTGGCGTTAGAGGGATATTGATCTTGTCTTCATAGATTTGACACTTATGGCAATTTCATGCATAATTGATGCAGTCTCTCTCGAGGGTCAACCAGTAATAACCAGTAATAACCCACTCTTATGATTTGCTTGGCCGTCCGATGTCCATTAGCATGTGTGCCATAAATTCTTTCATGAACTTCTTCTAGGATCTTTTTGGCTTTAGGAGTGTCAACGCATCTGAGCAATACTTGATCGTGACTCCTTTTGTATAAGATTTTCCCATTGAGAACCAATCTCATAGCCAGCCTTCTGATAGTCCTTTTATCAGTCCCAGTTGCATGTTTGGGATATTGCTAATCCTTGACGTAAAGAAAGATGTTATAGTACCATGGTAGGCTATCTTTCTCTTTTTAGATACTATGACAATGAACTAGAGTTATATAGATGCTCATTTGGATGGGAGCAACATTCAACTCTTGGTTGACTTTAAACATGGACGACAAGGTAGCCAAAGCATAAGGTATTTGGTTCTCTTCTTGAAGTAAGTGTTGAAAACTAATATCATCAAATTCTTTCTTAAGCTCTACTACCAGCTTCCCATACTACATCAGCTTGGCATCGCGAGTTTACCATTCCCCTTTCAATTGGTAGATAACTAGGGCTGAATCACTGAACACCTGTTTCTCTCAATGGCTGCTTAAAACCTCATGACAGAAGCTTCATATTCTGCTATATTCTTTATGTAGTCAAAATTTAGCCTTATTGTGAACGGATAATGACTCTCATCAGGTGACATCAATATTGCCCCGATTCCATGTCCTAAAGCATTTAATGCTCCATTAAAATACATTTTCTAGGATTTATCTTGGTTAGAGGCATCTTCACTTTTAGAAATGCACATTAGATCTTCATCTGGGAAGTCAAAATTTAAGGGTTCATAGTCATTTGTCGCTCGACTTGCTTTAAAGTCAGCTATCATACTACCCTTGATGGCCTTTTGACAGACATAGGCAATGTTGTATTTAGAAAGTAGGACTTGCCATCTAGCTAGCCTTCCTGATAATACAGGGGCTTTGCATAGATACTTGATAGGATCAAGCCTTGCAATCAACCATGTGGTGTGATACAAAATGTACTGCCTGAGCCTCTTGTCTATCCACACTAAAGCACAACACAACTTCTCAACTGTGGAGTAATTGCACTTGCATTCCGTGAACTTTTTGCTTAAGTACTAGATTGCTTGTTCCTTCCTTCCTGACTCATCATGCTGCCCTAATATATAACCCATAGACTTGTCAAAGACTGCTAAGTAAAAGATTAAAGGTCGATTAGGCACCAACGGTCCTAACACTGGTAGGCTTGACAAATAATTTTGACTTTATCAAAGGCTTTTTGACATGCCTTATTCCACTATCCTAGATTTTGTTTGCAAAAGAATCAAAAATGGGGTCATATTTGTCAGTGAGCTGGGATATGAATCTAGCAATGTAGTTCAGTCTCCCCAATAAGCTTCTCACTTTCTTTTGGGTTTGAGGTGGTGGCATATCTTGAATGGCTTTGACTTTGTTTAGGTCAACTTTAATCCCTTTTTCACTGACTATAAAGCCTAAGCTTACCCGAAGTGACTCGAAGGTACACTTAGTAGGATTTAATTTGAGTTGAAATTTTTATAGCCGTTCAAAAAGTTTTTGAAGGTCTGTGACATGCTCATCCTCTTTTGTTGACTTGGCAATCATGTCGTCAATGTAAACCTCAATTTTTTTGTGCATCATGTCATGGAATAGGGCTATCATAGCCTGTTTATAGGTTACCCCAGCATTTTTGAGTCTAAAAGGCATGACATTACAACAAAATGTCCCCCACATGGTTACAAAAGTTGTTTTCTCAATGTCTTCGAGCGCCATCTTGATCTGGTTGTAGCCTGAGAATCTATCCATGAAGGAGAATAAGAATTCTTGGTCATGTTATCTACCAAAGTGTTAATATGGGGTAATGAAAAGTTATCCTTGGGACTAGCTCGATTTAGATCCCGATAATCAACATATATTCGTACTTTACCATCTTTCTTTGGGACTAGGACTATAATGGTAACCTATTTTGGATATTTGGCTACTCTAATAAACCCTGCATCAAACTACTTTTTAACTTTCTCTTTAATTTTGAGAAGCATTTTTGGCTTTATCCTCCTTAACTTTTGCAGGGTCAGTTTGCATCCGGGCTTGATGGGAAGCTTGTGGACCACTAATCAGCGTCTAGTCCTAGCATGTCTTGATATGACCAAGTGAATACATCTCGATATTCTTGGAGTAATTCTATCAACTTAGTCCTTATCATTGACTTTATTGAGGTTTTGATTTTAACCTCCTTTCGATCCTCCTGAGTACCCAGATTTATTACTTTCATTGGGTCTTTATGGGGCATGATTTGCTTCTCCTCTTGCCCAACTAATCATAAGAGGTCAGGTGGTATAGAGCTCTCTTTGAAATCCTTTTCAGGATTAACTTTACTAGTGCAAATTAACTGTTCAAAATTGATCTTCAGCAACCTATTAGACACATCCATATCACTATCGTTCAAACACCTAAAAGGGTGTAAAAAATAAACATTGCAAAAGGCACACACGTAACCAAGGGATTTGGATAAAAATGAAGGCAAAAGAGTAATTGAGACAAAAAAGGTTGAAAAGTGATACATATTATGGAGTGTTATATGCAAAAGTCATCTTATTGATAATGTTTGATAAAAAATGCCCTTTACATAGGACACCTATCTGCCTTTGGGCGACGAAAAATAGGTTTTTATTTCTTGATGTTACATGGAAGGGATAGGAAAAGTGCAGGGGCTTCCATCATGACCTTATCATCAAAATGAGGTCTTAGTGGAAGGACACATATTTTATGGCTCGATATCTTAGAGATACAGGTTGTTAAGTGCTTTGTTTAAGATGACTCAGACATATTTACCCTTTTGCTTTTTTGGCTGGCTGGGATCATTTCGTCTTCTCGAACAAAATATCTCATAGAGAAATGAGAACATTATCAGCTTTAATTCCCCCTTTCAACCTAATGATCGTGTCATCTCCTGGTTGCAAATCCTCTTTTCTTGCTGTTTTCTTGAGTGTGCATTGGCCTTGAATCCTAAGCGTCTTTTGTTGGCTTGAGTGGTGACTTGTAGGGCTCGACCATCCCTTGTAGATTCTTATTAAGCCCTTTTCCTGCATGGGAACCTTTGTCAACAGTCATTTTTAAACCCGAGTGGGTACTCTTTGATAGGTGGGGTTTAACTATTAGTAATCCTTTTCCCATAAATGTTGCAGTAATGAAGTCAAAGGATTGAAAAGATGACTCCAGTGCATCTTCATTAAGCTTTATGTAGATATCCTCATGAAAGCAATGGCGATCATTTTTTCTTCAGCACCAATGGTGACTACTTTATCATCTATCACAAATTTAAGCTTCTGGTAGAAAGAAGATGGGATGACTCTGGTGAAGTGTATCCATGGCCTTCCTAATAGGTAATTGTAAAAAGGATTAATATCCATAACTTGAAAGTCCACTTCATATGTACATGGGCCTATCTGGAGGTAGATTGTGATATTTCCAATTACTCCATGACATGTTCCATCAAAAGCTCGAACTATGGTATGGCTACTTTTAATGTTAGACTGATCGAGAGGGAGTTTGCTTAATGTAGCCATAGGTATGACATTAAGGGCTGACCCATTATCTTTGAGTACTTTAGGCCAAATGCATCCCTTGCAATGGCTAGTGATATGCAGAGCTTTATAACTACCCCTGCCTCTAGGTGGGATTTTATCATCAGTGAAGGAGATATAATTATCGGCCATGATGTTGTTCACTAGCCGATCCAATTGGTCCATAGAGATGTCCAATGGCACATATGCTTTGTTTAACACCTTCAGTAATGCATTTTGTTGAACCTCTAAATTAAGAAGCAAAGATAGCATAAAAATCTTTACAAGTTTTTTGCTTAACTGGTCTATAATTTAGTATTCACTATGCTTAAAGAACTTGAGAAACTCCATGGCTTCTTTTTCACGTACTGCTTCCTTGATTTTCTCAGGCTTAAAATTCTTTGCTTGGGCTTGAGTGGTTGAGTGGTACTAGTGCTTGGAGATGCATCAACCTTCTGTTTTTCTTAAGTAGGTGGAGCATAACACCTACTGGTGCAGGTTAAGTGACTAATTCCTGACAATTCTATCGTAGTAGTTGAGGGAGTTAGTTCTTCAATCATCACTACCTGATTCTCATATTTCCATGGGATAGCTTTGTTGCTCTTATACGGGAATGGTTTAGGTACCTCCACAACTAACTTTGGTGTAGGTATCGAAAAACTAGCCTCGAGACTTGACTTACCATAAAGAATAAGGAGTCAGTTTCTTTCGTAAAGTGGCTACATGGTTTTCGTCTCCTATCATGTTGATAGATTCAGTAGTAGGTGTGATTTCAGGATAGAATTCTATCTAGCCTTCATTCATCATCCTTTGAACCATGGACCTAAACTCCCTGCATGTTTGTAGGGTATGACCGATAACTGTGTGAAAGTCATAGAAGTTTTTGGGATTGTCTTCTAATTTTTTTGTTGCATTGAGCAACCGACCTGAATTAATGCCTGCCAAATCAAGAACATTGGCATCCTTACATCCTCTATGCTTGCCTTGACTTAATATTTATTCTTAATGTCGATCATGTTTGCAGCTGGCTCAGTATGGTTTAATAAAGGATTGGCAGCAACATTTGGTCCCTAGTTTGTCCCAAACTATAAGACTTTTTAGTTAATTAGATTTTGCACATTTTGTTTGAAAGATATGCAGTTCTCAATGTCATGCCCTGCCACCCTAGCATGGTATTCATAGTAGGCGTTAGGGTTGTACCATTGCGAGTATGGTGGCTTCTTTTTTGGGATATAGATTGGGGCACTAAATGATTTTGGAGTAAGGTCTGATAGAGCTTCTTATCGATCATAGGGATAGGATCAAAATGTTATCTTTGTTGATTTGCACCTCGATTGCCAGGTGCATTATTGGTTGCTCAATTGGTACTTTGGTGAACTTGTGGAGGGTAGCTTTATAGTGGGTTGGATAGGATTGCAAAGGATGGGTTGTAGGTTATGGCATTAATTGGCTGAGGCAGTATGGTGATAGGGCAAGAATACAGCATGCTTAAGGAGTGAGGCTCGAGTATTTGACACCGTTTTGGTTGAGATGAGCTAGCATAACTTATGGCATTGGCCTTTCCTTTCTTTTTCTTACCGATAATAGGCTTCTTACTCGATTTAGCTATTTCCCCGATAGATATTCTGCTACTCTTAATGGTAGCATCGATTATTTCTTTGGAAAGCACTAAGTCTATGAATTTTTTGGTGGCATTCCCTATGAGCTTCTCATAATAAGGAGCACATAAGGTGTGAATGAACGTTACTGTCATCTCTTTTTCTATAAGGGGAGGTTGGACTAGGGCTGCTTCTTCTCTCAACCTTTAGGCATATTGTCTAAAACTTTCAGTGGATCTCTTCTCAAAATTTATCAGAGAAAGTTGATCTTATGCCCAATCTGACACATGCTGGTATTGATTTAGAAAGGCCATAGCCAAGTCGGCCCATGATTGGATTTTGACATTATCTAGCTCGATATACCACTAAGCTGCTACCCTAGTGAGGCTATGCTAGAAGCAATGGATGAGGAGCTTTTCATCTTTCTCATACCCGACCATCTTTTACAAGTGCATACAAACATGAAAGAAAGGGTCAGTGGTTCCATTAAACTTCTTAAACTCTAAGACTTTAAACTTTAAAGGAATGACAAGGTTGGACACCAAAGACAAGGATTGCGCTTTAAGAGCTCTAAACTTGTCACTCCTTTCGATAGCTTGGAGCATTTTTCCAGTAGCTGGAATTTGGTCACTTTTTTTATAGTCATGGTGGACTTTTGAGCTTCTATTTTCTCTAGTTCCTTATGGTTAAGGGTTATCGGATCTGCCGATGAGACTCTTGCATTCACCCCTTGAGTACTGGGAATGAATTAACTTGCCGCAATAAGATTTAGGTAGATAACTAGTGAAGCCTAAGCGATAGGTGTAGGAGCAGGCCATTGTTCTTGTCTAGTTTCCCCTTCGGTAGGTTCTAGATTATTGACAGAGGGACTTTTAGCATTGGGAGGATCATTCCTTGTTTCAGTAGTGCTAGCTTGCCCCTTTTCTTTCATAGAGGCAATCATTAGTTCCATACGTTTTACGATTTGATTTTGCATTTCATATTGCTGACAAAGCATTTGGTCTTGTGATTCCTTAACCATTAGCTCAAGTCGCTTAATGCAAGCTTCATGATCACTCTCCATGATTTGCTTACGATATCATATGTTGTAGCGGTGCGAGATGTAAGGTTCTGCGTTCCTAATTGATCTCGAAATCCCTTGCACTTTTATGGCCTAATTCCTATATTAGACTTTTTATTTAAAAATGTATTTATTGATGAGCATTTTTGATGCAATGATGAGTTAAGATAATGAATGATTGATGTAAGTATAATGCAAATGGTGAAATTAAATGTGCATATGCATTAGAGACAATTGATTCTTAGAACAGCTTCATCAATAGCATCATTCATAGAGTTACAAAAGGGTTTTTCTTTTACGACATGATTACATCTGAAAGTATCTAATGTGATTACATTATGTAATCACATGATTAAGAAAACCTAAAAGTTATTGCTCATGATCTTAAACAGGTGTGATGTCTCGCCTTATAGACCAAGCTACTTTAATCATGTCATTCACCTCTTGTTAAACCATCTGAACTTGTTCAGTGAAGTGTTGATCTTGTTTTTGGTAGTTCAAACATGCTTGGTTGATTATTGCTTGCCACTCTAATTCGCGTTGCTTGGAAGCCTTTGTTAGTTCATTGATATGACCTTGATGAACTTGGAAGGCTATTCTAACTCCTAGATTCTGTGAATGAGGGCTTTATTTTCAACCCTGGTGGCTCTCGCATTTCACATTAGGGCCTTGAGTCTTTGATTCCTTCGTTAGTATGTGGAAGCAAGAGCAAATGCCCTTGTGAACTTTTCTTTGCTAGTTTTGAAGTTCCTCCTTTTGCTGATTTAGCTCGCGATTGAGAGTGGCAACTTTCACTTCCCATTCGACTAATGTCTTGCCAATACGTCAGGACTTGTTAGCCTTTCGAAGTGTCACATAATCCTTGGTTAGGCTTTCAAGGTCATCTTTGAAGCGATCATTTTCTTTAACAACTCGATCCATTTCATCGCTCCTAAGATAGATATCCATCTCTAGCTGGCCTTTTTTCTTCTTAAGTCGAAAGATTTTCGTGGCAAAGGATGCCTTTTCTCACTTGAACGCCCTCTTAAATTGCTCGATCTCAGAAGGCAGTTCCTCTGTTAGGATTTATAGTATCCCGAAGTTGGGTGGTGGCAATGGATCATTGATGCAGCAGAGTCTCCATTCTTTGTATCCAAGTGTGGTAGGGCTTCCTTTCTAGTATCTTTCCATATAATAGACCTTCTTCCAAGCTTGGAAAGTTAACTGGACTTTTGCTTTATAATTGGGCTCTCCGTATTCAAAATCCTAATGTCCCAAGTCTTCAAAGAACGGGATGAAATGCTGGCATTGGAACTGATGCAATACTAATAAAGGAGCATAACTGGTATTTCCCCTTAATCCTAGGAATGGTAAACAAGTGTAGTCTCCACATCTATACACAATCGACTGAGGGAACACCTATGGGGCTCTCTACGTGATTTCTTGCTCCTTGACATTTTGTAATTCCTTAACCCAATGCTTTTCTGTCTTATCTTGATGACATTCTTCCTCTAATACCATGGAAAGAGGATTGATCTTGAAGAAGAAATTTTGCCTAACTCTCCCTTTCCTAACACAAAGATGACCTAGTAGCCATATCTGAAGCAATAGGGCACACCTAGTAAACCTTCATGTTCCCATTCTTTTATAAAAGCTAAAGGCATGGATGGTTTTGACGATGATGGTGGAAGTAGGGTTAATGTTGCAACATAGGTGAGAAAAGAAATCTGTGACATCCCAATTGAAAGATGAACCTTAATTCTAAAAATGGTAGAAAGAAAAGTTTTTCTTATGAAATGAAGGCATCACTATCATTTATCCCAATGAGGAAAATGTGTTTATGCTTCCTAATCATGAAAACAAAAGAGATTGCTATGTGAATTTGTGTTTATCTTAATTGATAGATGAACCTTGATTCTAAAAAATGGTAGGAAGTGAAGTTTTTCTTATGAAACCAAAACATCAATTCATTTATCCTAATGAGGAGAATGAATTTATACTGCCCAATCATTAAAAGAAGAAAGATTATCATGTGAATCTACATTTATCCCAATTGAAAGATGAACTTTAATTCTAAAAATGGTGGAAAGAGAAGTTATTCTTATGAAACGAAAGCATCAATCCATTTATCCTACTGAGGAGAATGAATTTGTGGTGCTCAATCATTAAAAGAAAGGAGATTATTATGTGAATCCGTGTTTATCCCAATTGAAAGATGAACTTTAATTCTAAAAATGGTAGAAAAAGAAGTTTTCCTTGGGAAATCAAAGCATCAATTCGTTAATCCCAATAAGTGGAATGAATTTATGGTGCCCAATCATCAAAAGAAAGGAGATTGTTATGTGAATCCGTGTTTATCCTAATTAAAAGATGAACTTTAATTCTAAAAACGATAGAAAAAGAAGTTTTTCTTATGAAACCAAGGCGTCAATATCATTTATCCCAATGAGGAAAATGTGTTTATGGTTCCTAATCATGAAAACAAAGGAGATTATTCGTGAATTCCTATTTATGTCAATTGATATACAACTTTGATTCTAAACAATGGTGGGAACTGAAGTTTTTCTTATGAAACCAAAGCATCAATTCATTTATCCCAATGAGGAGAATGAATATGTGGTGTCCAATTATTAAAACATAGGAGATTATTACATGAATCCAAGTTTATTCCAATTGACAGATGAACTTTTATTCTAAAAAATGATGGGAAGTGAAGTTTTTCTTATGAAACCAAGACGTCAATTCATTTACCCCAACGAGTAGATTGAATTTGTGCTGCCCAATCATGAAGGGAGATTATCCTAACAAGTAAAAGAAAAGAGATTATTCTTTGAATCCATGTTTATCTCGATTGAAAGATGAACTTTAATTCTAAAGATGATAGAAAAAGAAGTTTTTGTTATGAAAGCAAAGCATCAATTCATTTATTCCAATGAGGAGAATGTGTTTATTGTTCCTAGTCATTAAAACAAAGGAGATTATTATGTGAATTCGTGTTTATCCCAATTGATAGACGAACTTTGATTCTAAAAAATGGTAGGAAGTAAAGTTTTTCTTATGAAACCAAAGGATCAATTCATTTATCCCGATGAGTAGAATGAATTTTGGTTCGCAATCATTAAAAGAAAGGAGATTATTATATGAATCCATGTTTATCCCAATTGAATGACGAACTTTAATTATAAAAATAGTTGAAAGAGAAGTTTTTCTTATGAAACGAAAGCATCAATTCATTTATCCCAATGGGAAAAAGGAATTTGTGTTGGCCAATCATTAAAAGAAAGGAGATTATTATGTGAACCCGTGTTTATCCCAATTGAAAGATGAACTTTAATTCTAAAAATTGTAGAAATGGAAGTTTCTCATATGAAACCAAATCTTTAACATCATTTATCTCAATGAGGAGAATGTGTTTATGGTGCCCAATCATGAAAAAAAGTAGATTATTTTGTGAATCTGTGTTCATCCAATTTGGCAGACGAACATCGACTCCAAAAATGGTAGAAAGAGAAGTTTTTCTTATGAGACCAAAACATCAATATCATTTATCCCAATGAGGAGAATGTATTTATGGTGCCCAATTATGAAAAAAAAAGGAGATTATTACGTGAATCCATATTCTTTCCAGTTGATAAATGAACTTTGATTCTAAAAAATAGTGGGAAGTGAAGTTTTTCTTACGAAACTAAAACATCAATTCATTTATTGCAATAAAGAGAATGAATTTATGGCCAGTTATTAAAAGAAAGGAGATTATTATATGAATCTGTGCTTATCCCAATTGAAAGACAAACTTTAATTCTAAAAATGGTAGAAAGAGAAGTTTTTCTTATGAAAGCAAAGCATCAATTCATTTATCCCAATGAAAAGAATGTGTTATTGGTTCATAATCATGAAAACAAAGGAGATTATTATGTGAATTTATTTTTATCACAATTAATAGACAAACCTTGATTCAAAAAAATAGTGGGAAGTGAAGTTTTTCTTATGAAACCAAAGACCAATTCATTTATCCCAATAAGAAAAATGTATTTATGATGCCCAATCATGAAAAAAGAGGAGATTATTATGTGAATCCAAGTTTATTCCAATTGATAGATGAACTTTTATTCTAAAAAATGGTGGCAAGTGAAGTTTTTCTTATGAAACCAAAGTGTCAATTCATTTATCCCAACGAGTAGATTGAATTTATGGTGCCCAATCATTAAAGAAAAGAGATTATTATGTGAATCCATGTTTATCCCTATTGAAAGACGAACTTTAATTCTAAAAATGGTAGAAAGAGAAGCTTTTTTTATGAAACTGAACATCAATTCAATTATACTAATGAGGAGAATGAATTTGTGGTGTTTAATCATTAAAAGAAAAAAGATAATTTTGTGAATCCGTGCTTGTCCCCACTGAAAGACGAATTTTAATTCTAAAAATGGTAGAAAGAGAAGTTTTTCTTATGAACCATAGCATCAATTCACTTATCCCAAAGGAAAGAATGAAATTGTGGTGCCCAATCATTAAAGGAAAGGATATTATTATGTGAATCCATGTTTATCCCAATTTAAAGATGAACCTTTATTGTAAAAATAGTAGAAAGAGAAGTTTTTTTTTGTAAAACCAAAGCATCAATTCATTTATCCTAATAAGGAAAATGAATTTGTAATGCCCAATCATTAAAAGAAATGAGGTTTTATTGCGAATCTGTGTTTATCCCAACTAAAAGACAAACTTTAATACTAAAGATAGTAAAAGGAGAAGTTTTTCATATGAAACCAAGGCATCAATTCATTTATTCCAATAAGGAGAATGAATCTGTGGTGCCCAATCATTAAAAGAAAGGAGATTATTATGTGAATCTATGTTTATCCTAATTGAAAGATGAACTCTAATTTTGAAAATGGTAGAAAGAGAAGTTTTTCTTATAAAAGCATCAATGTCATTTATCCCAATTTGGAGAATGTATTTATGGTGCCTAATCCCAATAGAAAGAGATGAACTTTAATCCCAATTGAAACCAAAGCTTGAATATCATTTATCTCAATTAGGAGAATGTGTTTATGGTGTCCAATCATAAAAAGAAAAAGAGATTATTATGTCAATCCATGTTTATCCCAATTGGTAAACGAGCTTTAACTCTAAAAAATGACGGGAAGTGAAGTTTTTCTTACGAAACCAAAGCATCAATTCATTTATCCCAATGAGTAGAATGAATTTGTGGTTCATTAAAAGAAGGAAGATTATTATGTTAATCCATGTTTATCCTAATTGGAAGATGAACTTTAATTCTAAAAATGATAGAACGAGAAGTTTTTCTTATGAAAGCAAAGCCTTAATTCATTTATCCTAATGAGGAATATGTGTTTATTGTACCTAATCATGAAAACAAAAAAGATTATTACATGAATTTATGCTTACCCTAACTAATAGACAAGCTTTGATACTAAAAAATGGTGGGAAGTGAAGTTTTTCCTCTGAAACCAAAGATCAATTCATTTATCCCAATGAGTAGAATGAATCTGTGGTGCCCAATCATTAAAAGAAAGGAGATTATTATGTGAATCTGTGTTTATCCCAATTGAAAGACAAACTTTAATTCTAAAACTGGTAGAAAGAGAAGTTTTTCTTATGAAAGAAAAACATTAATCCATTTATCCCACTGAGGAGAATGTGTTTATTGTTCCTAATCACGAAAACTAAGGAGATTATTTCATCAATCTGAGTTTATCCCAATTGATAGATGAACTTTGATTCTAAAAAATGGCGGGAAATGAAGTTTTTCTTATGAAACGAAAGCATCAATTCATTTATCCCAAAGAGGGGAATGAATTTGCGAAGCCAATCACTAAAAGAAAGGAGATTATTATGTAAATCTGTGTTTATCCCAACTGAGAGACGAACTTTAATTCTAAAATGGCAGAAAGAGAAACCAAAGCATCAATTAATTTATCCCAATGAGGAGAATGAATTTGCAGTGCCCAATCATTAAAAGAAAGGAGATTATTATGTGAATCCGTCTTTATCCCAATTGAAAGACTAACTTAAATTCTAAAAATAGAGGAAAGAGAAGTTTTTTTTACGAAACCAAGGCATTAATTCATTTATCCCAATGAGAAGAATTTGTTTATGGTTGCTAATCATGAAAACAAAAGAGATTATTTTGTGAATTCCTATTTATCCCAATTGATAGACAAACTTTGATTCTAGAAAATCGTGGAAGTGAAGTTTTTCTTATGAGACCAAAGCATCAATTTATTTATCCCAATGAGTAGAATGAATTTATGGAGCGCAATGGCTAAAAAGAAGAGATTATTATGTGAATCAGTGTTTATCTCATTTGAAAGATGAACTTTAATTGTAAAAAAAAAGTAAGAAGAGAAGGTTTTCTTATGAAAGCAAAGCATCAATTCATTTATCCTAATGACGAGAATGAATTTGTGATGCCTAGCCATTAAAAGAAAGGAGATTATTATGTGAATCCATGTTTGTCCTGATTGAAAGATGAACTTTAATTCTAAAATTGGTAGAAAGAGAAGTTTTTCTTATGAAACCAAGGCATCAATATCATTTATCCCAATGAGGAGAATGTGTTCATGGTTCCTAATCATGAAAACAAAGAAGATTATTATGTGAATTCATGTTTGTCCTAATTGATAGACAAACTTTGATTCTAAAATATTATGGAAAGTGATGTTTTTCTTATGAAACCAAAGCATTAATTCATTTATCCCAATGAATGGAATGAATTTGGTGCCCAATCATCAAAAGAAAAGAGATTACTATGTGAATCCATGTTTATCCCAATGGAAATATGAACTTTAATTCTAAAAATGGTAGAACAAGAAGTTTTTCTTATGAAACCAAGGCATCTATATCATTTATCCCAATGAGGAGAATGTGTTTATGGTTCCTGATCATTAAAACAAAGGAAACTTTTATGTGAATTCGTGTTTATCCCAATTGATAGACGAACTTTGATTATAAAAAATGGTGGGAAGTGAAGTTTTTCTTATGAAATGAAAGCATCAATTCATTTATCCCAATCAGTAGAATGAATTTGTGGTGCCCAATCATTAAAAGAAAGGTGATTATTATGTGAATCTGTATTTATCCTAATTGAAAGACGAACTTTAATTTTAAAAATGGTAGAAAGAGAAGTTTTTCCTATGAAAGGAAAGCCTCAATTCATTTATCCTAATAAAGAGAATGTGTTTATGGTTCCTAATCATGAAAACAAAGGAGATTATTACGTGAATTCATGTTTATCCCAATTTATAGATGAATTTTGATTCTAAAAAATGGTAGGAAGTGAAGTTTTTCTTATGAAACCAAAGCATCAATTCATTTATCCCAATGAGTGGAATGAATTTATGGTGCCCAATCATTAAAAGAAAGGAGATTATTATGTGATTCCGTGTTTATCCCAATTGAAAGATAAATTTTAATTCTAAAAATGGTAGAAAAAGTAGTTTTCTTATGAAACCAAAGCATTAATTCTTTTATCCCAATGAGGAGAATGAATTTATGGTGCCCAATCATTAAAAAAAAAGAGATTATTATGTGAATCCTTGTTTATCCTAATTGAAAGATGAACTTTAGTTCTAAAAATGGTAGAAAGAGTAGTTTTTCTTATGAGACCAAAGCATTAATTCATTTATCCCAGTGAGGAGAATGAATTTATGGTGCCCAATCATTAAAAGAATGGAGATTATTATGTGAATCCGTATTTGTCCCAATTAGGAGATGAACTTTAATTCCAAAATTTGTGAAAGAGAAGTTTTTCTTATGGAAACAAAGCATAAATATCATTTATCCCAATGAAGAAAATGAATTTATGGTGCCCGATCATTAAAATAAAGGAGATTATTATGTGAATATGTGTTCATCCCAGTTAAAATATGAACTTTAACTCTAAAAGGGTAGAAAGAAAAGTTTTTCATATGAAACCAAATCTTCAATATCATTTATCTCAATGACGAGAATGTATTTAAGGTGCCCAATCATGAAAAGAAAGTAGATTATTTTGTGAATTTGTGTTCATCCAATTTGACAGACGAACATCAACTTCAGAAATTGTAGAAAGATAAGTTTTTCTTATGAAACCAAAGCATCAATATCATTTACCCCAATAAAAAGAATGTATTTATGGTGCCTAATCATGAAAAAAAATGAGATTATTATGTGAATCCATATTCATTCCAGTTGGCAAACAAAATTTGATTCTAAAAAAAAAAGGGAAGTGAAGTTTTCTTATGAAACCAAAGCATCAATTCATTTATCGCAATGAGAAGAATGAATTTATGCCTAGTCATTAAAAGAAAAGAGATTATTATGTGAATCCATGTTTATCCCAATTGAAAGATGAACTTTAATTCTAAAAATGGTAGAAAGAGAAGTTTTTCTTATGAAAGCAAAGCATCAATTCATTTATCCCAATGAGGAGAATGTGTTTATGGTTCCTAATCATGAAAACAAAGGAGATTATTATGTGAATTTGTGTTTGTCCCAATTGATAGACAAACCTTGATTCTAAAAAATGGTGGGAAGTGAAGTTTTTCTTATGAAACCAAAGCACTAATTCATTTATCCTAATAAAGAGAATGTATTTATGATGCCCAATCATGAAAAAAGAGGAGATTATTACGTGAATCCAAGTTTATTCCAATTGACAGATGAACTTTTATTCTAAAAAATGGTGGGAAGTGAAATTTTTCTTATGAAACCAAAGTGTCAATTCATTTATCCCAACGAGTAAATTGAATTTATGGTGCCTAATCATTAAAAGAAAGGAGATTATTATGTGAATCCGTGTTTATCCCTATTGAAAGATGAACTTTAATTTAAAAAATGGTAGAAAGAGAAGCTTTTTTTTATGAAACCAAACATCAATTTAATTATCCTAATAAGGAGAGTGAATTTGTCAATCATTAAAAGAAAGAGATTATTATGTGAATCCGTGTTTATCCCAACTGAAAGACGAACTTTAATTCTAAAAATGGTAGAAAGAGAAGTTTTTCTTATGAACCAAAGCATCAATTCATTTATCCCAATAAAGAGAATGCATTTGTGGTGCCCAATCATTAAAAGAAAGTAGATTATTATGTGAATCCATTTTTATCCGAATTGAAAGATGAACCTTAATTGTAAAAATGGTAGAAAAAGAAGTTTTTTTTTGCAAAACCAAAGCCTCAATTCAGTTTTCCCAATGAGGAAAATGAATTTGTAGTGCCCAATCATTAAATGAAAGGAGGTTATTATGTGAATCCGTATTTATCCCAACTGAAAGACAAACTTTAACACTAAAAATAGTAAAAAAAAAAGTTTTTCTTATGAAACCAAAGCATCAATTCATTTATCCCAATAAGAAAAATAAATCCGTGGTGCCCAATCATTAAAAGAAAAGAGATTATTATATGAATCAATGTTTATCCTAATTGAAAGATGAACTTCAATTTTGAAAATGGTAGAAAGAGAAGTTTTTCTTATTAAAGCATCAATATCATTTATCCCAATTTAAAAAATGTATTTGTGGTGCCTAATCCCAATAGAAAGAGATGAACTTTAATCCGAATTGAAACCAAAGCTTGAATATCATTTATCTCAATCAGGAGAATGTGTTTATGGTGTCCAATCATGAAAAGAAAGTAGATTATTTTGTGAATCTGTGTTTGACCAAATCGACAGACGAACTTTAATTCTAAAAATGGTAGGAAGATAAGTTTTTCTAATGAAACCAAAGCATCAATTCATTTATCCCAATTCAGAGAATGTATTTATGGTGTCCAATCATGAAAAGAAAGTAGATTATTTTGTGAATCTGTGTTTGACCAAATCAACAGACGAACTTTAATTCTAAAAATGGTAGGAAGATAAGTTTTTCTAATGAAACCAAAGCATCAATTCATTTATCCTAATTTAGAGAATGTATTTATGGTGCCTAATCATGAAAAAAAAGAGATTCTTACATGAATCCATGTTTACCCCAATTGACTGATGAGCTTTAACTTTAAAAAATGGCAGAAAGTGAAGTTTTTCTTACGAAACCAATCAATTCATTTAGCCCAATGAGTAGAATGAATTTGTGGCCATTAAAAGAAAGGAGATTATTATGTGAATCCATGTTTATCCTAATTGAAAGATGAACTTTAATTCTAAAACTGGTAGAAAAAAAAAGTTTTCCTTATGAAAGCAAGGCATCAATTCATTTATCCCAATGAGAAGAATGTGTTTATGGTTCCTAATCATGAAAACAAAAAAGATAATTACGTGAGTTCATGTTTACCCCAACTGATAGATGAACTTTGATACTAAAAAATGGTGGGAAGTGAAGTTTTTCTTATGAAACCAAAGCATCAATTCATTTATCCCAATGAGTATAATGAATTTGTGGTGCCTAATCATTAAAAGAAAGGAGATTATTATGTGAATTTGTGTTTATCCCAATTGAAAGACAAACTTTAATTCTAAAAATGATAGAAAGAGAAGTTTTTCTTACGAAAGAAAAGCATCAATTCATTTATCCCAATAAGGAGATTGCATTCATGGTTCCTAATCGCAAAAACAAAGGAAATTATTACATGAATTTGTGTTTATCCCAATTGATAGATGAACTTTGATTCTAAAAAATGGTGGGAAATAAAGTTTTTCTTATGAAACTAAAGCATTAATTCATTTATCCCAATGAGGAGAATGAATTTCCGACATCCAATCATTAAATGAAAGGAGATTATTATGTGAATCCGTATTTATCCCAATTGAAAAATGAACTTTAATTCTAAAATTGGTAGAAAGAGAAGTTTTTCGTACAAAAAAAAGCATCAATTCATTTATCCCACTAAGGAGAATATGTTTATGGTTCCTAATCACGATAACTAAGGAGATTATTTCATCAATCCATATTTATCCCAATTGATAGTCGAGCTTTAATTCTAAAAAGTGGTAGGAAATAAAGTTTTTCTTATAAAACCAAAGCATCAATTGTTTATCCCCAAGAGGAGAGTGAATTTGCGATGCCAATCAATAAAAGAAAAGAGATTATTATGTGAATCCATGTTTATCCAACTAAAAGATGAACTTTAATTCTAAAAATGGTAGAAATTGAAGTTTTTCTTATGGAACCAAAGCATCAATTCATTTATCCCAATGAGGAGAATGAATTTATGGTGCCCAATCATTAAAAGAAAGAAGATTATTATGTGAATTCATCTTTATCCTAATTGAATGACTAACTTTAATTCTAAAAATGGAAGAAAAAAAAGTTTTTTTATGAAACCAAAGCATTAATTCATTTATCCCAATGAGGGGAATGTGTTTGTGGTTGCTAATCATGAAAACAAAAGAGATTATTACATGAATTCCTATTTATCTTAATTGATAGATGAACTTTGATTCTAGAAAATGGTGGGAAGTGAAGTTTTTCTTATGAAACCAGAGCATCAATTCATTTATCCTAATGAGTAGAATGAATTTATGGAGCCCAATCATTAAAAAAAGAGATTGTTATGTGAATCCGTATTTATCCCAATTGAAAGATGAACTTTAATACTAAAAATGGTAGGAAGAGAAGGTTTTCTTATGAAAGCAAAGCATCAATTCATTTATCCCAATGACGAGAATGAATTTGTGGTGCCCAGCCATTAAAAGAAAGGAGATTATTATATGAATCCATGTTTGCCCCAATTGAAAGATGAACTTTAATTCTAAAATTGGTAGAAAGAGAAGTTTTTCTTATGAAACCAAGGCATCAATATCATTTATCCCAATAAGGAAAATGTGTTTATGGTTCCTTATCATGAAACCAAAGGAGATTATTACGTGAATTCATGTTTGTCCTAATTGATAGACAAACTTTGATTCTAGAAAATTATGGGAAGTGAAGTTTTTGTTATGAAACCAAAGCATTAATTCATTTATCCCAATGAGTGGAATGAATTCGTGGTGCCCAATCGTTGAAAGAAAGGAGATTATTATGTGAATCCATGTTTATCCCAATTAAAATATGAACTTTAATTCTAAAAATGGTAGAAAAAGAAGTTTTTCTTATGAAACCAAAGAATCAATATCATTTATCCCAGTGAGAAGAATGTGTTTCTAGTTCCTAATCAAGAAAACAAAGGAAATTATGACATGAATTCGTGCTTATCCCAATTGATAGATGAACTTTGATTATAAAAAATAGTGGAAAGTGAAGTTTTTCTTATGAAACGAAAGCATCAATTCATTTATCGCAATGAGTAGAATGAATTTATGGTGCCCAATCATTAAAAGAAATGTGATTATTATGTGAATCCGTATTTATCCCAATTGAAAGATGAACTTTAATTTTGAAAATGGTAGAAAGAGAATTTTTTCTTATGAAAGCAAAGCCTTAATTCATTTATCCTAATAAGAAGAATGTGTTTATCATTCCTAATCATGGAAACAAAGGAGATTATTACGTGAATTCGTGTTTATCCCAATTTATAGAAGAATTTTGATTCTAAAAAATGGTGGGAAGTAAAGTTTTTCTTATTAAACCAAAGCATCAATTCATTTATCCTAATGAGTGGAATGAATTTATGGTGCCTAATCATTAAAAGAAAGGAGATTATTATATGTTTTTGTGTTTATCCCAACTGAAAGATAAACTATAATTCTAAAAATGATAGAAAGAGTAGTTTTCTTATTAGACCAAAGCATTAATTCATTTATCCCAATGAGGAGAATGAATTTATGGTGCCCAATCATCAAAAGAAAGGAGATTATTATGTGAATCCATATTTATCCCGATTGAAAGATGAACTTTAATTCTAAAATTGGTAGAAAGAGAAGCTTTTCTTATGAAACCAAGGCATCAATATCGGTTATCGCAAAGAGGAGAATATGTTTATGGTTCCTAAACATGAAAACAATGGAGATTTTTACGTGAATTCATGCTTATCCTAAATGATAGACAAACTTTGATTCTAAAAAATTATGGGAAGTGAAGTTTTTCTTATGAAACCAAAGCATTAATTCATTTATCTCAATAAGCGGAATGAATTTATGTTTCCCAATCATTAAAAGAAAGGAGATTATTATGTGAATCCTGATTTATCCCAACTGAAATACGAACTTTAATTCTAAAAATGGTAGAAAGAGAAGTTTTTTTTGTGAAACCAAGGCATCAATATCATTTATCCCAATGAGGAAGACGTGTTTATGGTTCCTAATCTTGAAAACAAAGGAAATTATTGCATGAATTCGTGTTTATCCCGATTGATAGATGAACTTTGATTATAAAAAATGGTGGGAAGTGAAGTTTTTCTTATGAAGTGAAAGCATGAATTCATTTATCCCAACGAGCAGAATGTATTTTTGGTGCCCAGTCATTAAAAGAAAGGTGATTATTATGTGAATCTATATTTATCCCAATTGAAAGATGAACATTAATTCTAAAAATGGTAGAAAGAGAAGTTTTTCCTATGAAACCAAGGCATCAATATTAGTTATCCTAACGAGGAGAATGTGTTTATGGTTCCTAATCATGAAAATAAAGGAAATTATTACGTGAAATCATGTTTATCCTAATTGATAGAGGAACTTTGATTATAAAAATTGGTGGGAAGTGATGTTGTTCTTATGAAATGAAAGCATTAATTCATTTATCCCAATAAGTAGAATGAATTGGTGGTGCCTAATCATTAAAAGAGAAGAGAATATTATGTGAATCCATGTTTATCCTAATTGAAATGCGAACTTTAATTCTAAAAATGGTAGAAAGAGAAGTTTTTCCTATGAAACCAAGGCATCAATATTAGTTATCCCGACGAGGAGAATGTGTTTATGGCTCCTAATCATGAAAATAAAGAAAATTATTATGTGAAATCATGTTTATCCCAATTGATAGAGGAACTTTGATTATAAAAATTGGTGGGAAGTGATGTTTTTCTTATGAAATGAAAGCATCAATTCATTTATCCCAATGAGTAGAATGAATTTATGGTGCCCAATCATTAACAGAATGGAGATTATTATGTGAATCCGTGTTTATACCATTTGAAAGATGAATTTTAATTCTAATAATAGTGGAAAGAGAGGTTTTTCTTATGCAACCAAGGCATCAATATCATTTATCCCAATAAGGAGAATGTGTTTATGGTGCCCAATCATGAAAGAAAAGGAGATTATTACGTGAATCCTTATTTATCCCAATTGACAAACAAACTTTGATTCTAAAAAATGATTGGAAGTGAAGTTTTTCTTATGAAACCAAAGCATCAATTCGTTTATCCTAATGAGGAGAATGAATTTGTGGTGCATAAACATTAAAAGAAAAGAGATTATTATGTGAATCCGTGTTTATCCCAACTGAAAGATGAACTTTAATTCTGACAATGGTAGAAAGAGTAGTTTTTCTTTTAAGACCAAAGCATTAATTCATTTATCCCAATGAGGATAATGAATTTGTGGTGCCCAATGATTAAAAAAATGAGATTATTATATGAATCCATATTTATCCTGATTGAAAGATGAACTTTAATTCTAAAATTGGTTAAAAGAGAAATTTTTCTTATGAAATGAAAGCTTCAATATTATTTATCCCAGTGAGGAGAATGTGTTTATGGTTCCTAATCATGAAAACAAAGGAGATTATTATGTGAATCATGTTTTTCAAATTTAATAGACGAACTTTGATTCTAAAAATTGATGGGAAGTGAAGTTTTTCTTGTAAAACCAAAGCATTCATTCATTTATCCTAATGAGGAGAATGTGTTTAAGGTTCCAAATCTTGAAAACAAAGGAGATTACTACGTGAATCCCTATTTATCCCAATTGATAGATGAACTTTGATTCTAAAAAATGGTGGGGTGTGAAGTTTTTCTTATGAAACCAAAGCATTAATATCATTTATCCCAATAAGGAGAATGTGTTTATGGTTCCTAATCACGAAAACAAAGGAGATTATTACGTGAATCTATGTTTATCCCAATTGAAAAATGAACTTTAACTCTTAAAATGGTGGAAAGAGAAGTTTTTCTTATGAAACCAAAGCATCAATTCATTTTCCCAATAAGGAGAATGAATTTATGGTGCCCAATAATTAAAAGAAAGGTGATATTACATGAATCCGTGTTTATCCCAATTGAAAGATGAACTTTAATTCTGAAAGAAAAAGAAGTTTTTCTTATGAAAACAAAGCATCAATTGATTTATCCCAATGAGGAGTGGTTCCCAATCATTAAAAGAGAGAAGATTATTATGTGAATCAGTGTTTATAAAAATTAAAAGATGAACATTAATTCTAAAAATGCTAGAAAGAGTTTTTTTTCATGGAACCAAGGCATCAGTAACAATTATCCCAATGAGGAGAATCTATTTATGGTTGCTAATCATGAAAACAAAGTAGATTATTATGTGTATTCGTGTTTATCCTAACTAATAAATGAACTTTGATCCTAAAAATGGTGGGAAGTGAAGTTTTTCTTATGAAACCAAAGCATTAATTCATTTATCCTAATGAGTGAATGAATTTGTGGTGCCCAATCATTAAAAGAAAAGAGATTATTATGTGAATCCATGTTTATCCCAATTGAAAGATGAACTTTAGTTCTAAAAATGGTAGACTGAGATATTTTTCTTACAAGACCAAAGCGTCAATTCATTTATCCCAATGAGGAGAATGAATTTATGGTGCCTAATCATTAAAAGAAAGAAGATTATTATGTGAATTTGTTTTTATCCCAATTGAGAGACAAACTTTAATTCTAAAAATGGTAGAAGGAGAAGTTTTTCTTATGGAACCAAAGCATCAACATCATTTATCCCAATAAAGGAGAATGTGTTTATGGTTCTTAATCATGAAAACAAAGGAGATTATTATGTGAATTCATGTTTATCCCAATTGATAGACAAATTTCGATTCTAAAAAATGGTGGGAAGTGAGGTTTTTCTTTTGAAACCAAAGTATCAATTCATTCATCCTAATGAGTAGAATGAATTTGTGGTGCCCAATCATTACAAGAATCGAGATTATTATGTGAATCTATGTTTATCCTAATTGAAAAATGAACTTTAATTCTAAAAATGGTAGAAAGAGAAGTTTTTCTCATGAAACCAAAGCATCAATATCATTTATCCTAATGAGGAGAATGTATTTATGGTGCCCAATAATGAAAAAAAAAGAGATTGTTAAGTGAATCTATGTTTATCCCAATTGACAGACGAACTTTGACTCTAAAAAATAGTGGGAAGTGAAGTTTTTCGTATGAAACCAAAACATCAATTCATTTAACCTAATGAGTGTCAGAATGAAACTCGGGGTCGACCTTCGCGAATCATGGGCGCATACGACTTAAAATATTTTTTTGACTTAGAAATGTTTGACCAAGACTTTTCCTTCGCGATGTGATGAGAACGAGAAAGTATGGATTCTCGACTTATGATACTGTGAATGGGACCATAAGACGAGTCGCTCATCTTATTAGTCTTGGATGACTATCATGAAATGGCCAACGTATGGAGTCGGCATCAATCATTTCCAGCTAGGCATGACCGGATGCCTATTGAAATCTATGTTTTGAGTTATGAAACTCAAAACATTGATTCTGTGGTCTACATAGTACAAAGATTCACATTTAGGTTCGGGAGTTGGTTACGCACGATGAGGTATGAACCTCTTCACATGCCCAAAATCAATACCTTACTAACTATATCTTATCTCAGCTTTGATTCTTTTGATCTTGACTCGTCAGTATTTCGATATAACCCTTTTTTAATGCTTGAATTTTATAGAAATACAAATCTAGGTTTTGATGAAAAATTTTAATCTCATAAATGCCCTGAAGAGATGGGGAATATAGAGATTTTCAATAAGAATGACCTCTGGATTTTACTTTGAAAATGGAATGTTCCACTTTGGGCACTGGAGAGATGCCCACACGAAACATTACCTTTAATTTTATTTGAAATGATTGGAAAACATAGATGCAAATAATCATCACAAAAAAATTTTGTTAGTAAGATAACAAATAGAGTAACATAACATGGATCATTCAATGCAATGATAAAGCAAAAGGATGGACTATTGAAATTTATCTCGCAACTGGCATCGATTATCTAGAGATAACTAAATCGATAATTTTTCAGATGCATCTGGGTTCCTTGATTGAACGAGGTTTGTTTTACACATTCATGGAAGTCCGAGAAAGAGAAAATTTAACTGTAGTTGAAAGATAGGGTTGGAATATCCCCTCGAAGGATGGGGTCGGAGTATCCCTGTGGATGACAAATAATTTTGACAAGGAAAGATCTTTAGATCTTGTCAATTTTGAAAAATAAAGTTAGAGTATCCCCTTGGTTAGGGTTAGAGTATCCCCGTGGATGACAAATAATTTCAATAAAGGAAAATTTTTTAAATCTTGATAATTTTGAAAAGCGGGGTTAGAGTATCCCCTCAAAAGGTTGGGGTTAGAGTATCCCTAAAAGTGACATGTCTAAAACTCTTTAGAGAAATTGAGTTAGAAAAATTAAGTTGACAAAACTTTATGATTTAGAAAACGAGTTAGCATTTTTACAACTTTTGGCAAGGGAAATTATTGTGAATGAGGATGGTAAAGATGTAAAGTATGCTCTTGCC
>JBBYHL010095975.1:13912-35009 GCA_038381835.1 Adansonia madagascariensis | reverse complement strand
CTTAGTAGGATGCTAGATATTGATGCTTTGGTTTCAAAAGAAAAGCTTCCCTTCCTAACAATTTCCTTAGAATAAAAGTTTATCTTTTAGATGTGACAAACATGGATTCTCGTAATAATCTCCATTCTTTTTGTGATTGTACTATAAAACCATATTCACCTAATTAAGATGTGTGATATTCATCTTTGCTTTCACAAGAAAAACTTTTTTTCCATCATTTTCCTTAAAATTAAAGTCGATCCCTTGAATAAGATGAACATGGATTCTCCTAACAATCTCCATTCCTTTTGTGACTAGGCAATAAATATATATTCTCCTCAATAGGATGCATAATACTGATGCTTTGGCTTCATAAGAAAAGTATTTCATTCATCTTTTTCCTTAAACTCAAAGTTTATCCCTTAGATGAGATGAACATGAATTGTCAATAAATCTCTTTTTTTCTAACGATTGGGCTATAAATACAAATTCTTCTTAATAGGATGCATGATATTGATACTTTGATTTCATAAGAAAGCTTTTCTTCCTAACAATTTCCCTAGAATAAAAGTTCATATTTTAGATGTGACAAACATGGATTCCCAAAATAGCTCCATTCTTTTCGAGATTGGTCCATTAAAACGCATTCACCTTATACGAGCGAATGACACTAATGCCTTGGTTTCACAAGAAAAGCTTTTTTTCCATCATATTCCTTAAAATGAAAGTTGATCCCTCAAATGAGATGAACAACAATCTCGATTTGGGCAATAAAAACATATTCTCCTCAAAAGGGTGCATGATATTAATGCCCTGATTTTAAAAGAAAAGTTTTTCTTCCTAACAATTTTCTTAGAATCCAAGTTCATCCCTCAGATGAAATGAACAGGGTTCTCGTAACAATCTCCATTCTTTTTACGACTATAAACACACTTTCTCTTTTATAGGAAGCATGATATTGATGCTTTGGTTTAAAACAAAAGTTTTCTCCCTAACATTTTCCTTAGAATCAAGGTTCATCCTCTAGATATGACAAACATGAATTCTTGTAATAATCATTATTCTTTTTGAAATTGGTTTATAAAAACACATCCACCTTATTTGGATGCTAGATATTGATGCTTTGGTTTCATAAGAAAAGCTTTCCACTCCATCAATTTCCTTAAAATCAAAGTTTGTCCCCTATATGTGACGAACATGGATTCTCATAACAAGCTAAATTCTTTTTGTGATTAGGCTATAAATACACTTTCCCTTAATAGGATGCATGATATTGATGCTTTGGTTTCAAAAGAAAAGCTTTTCTTCCTAATAATTTCCTTAGAATCCAAGTTCATCTCTTAGATGTGACAAATATGGATTCTCGTAACAATCTCTATTCTTTTTGAGATTGCTCTATAAAAACACATTCATCTCATTTGGATGCATGATATTGAGGCCTTGATTTCACAATAGAAGCTTTTCCTTCCATCATATTTCTTTAACTCAAAGTTATGCCTCAGATGAGACAAACAAAGATTCTCATAACAATCTCTATTTTTTTTGTGATTTGGCTATTAATACACATTCTCCATAGTAGGATACATGATATTGATGTATTCATTTCATAAGAAAAGCATTTCTTTCTATCATTGTCCTTAAAAACAAAATTCAATCCTCAAATAAGATGAACATGGATTCTCATAATAATCTTCATTCTTTTTGTGATTGGGATATAAATAAACATTTTACTCAATAGGGTGCATGATATTAATGCTTTTGTTTTATAGGAAAAGCTTTTCTTCCTAACAATTTCATTAGAATCAAATTTAGATGTCATAAACATGGATTCTAGCAATAATCTCCATTCTTTTTTATTTTGGCTAATAAAAACACATTCACCTTATTTGTATGCATGAAAATAGTGCTTTGGTTTCATAAGAAAAACTTTTCGTTCCATCATATTCCTTAAAATCAAAGTTCATTCCTCTAGTGAGATGAACATGGATTCTCATAATAATCTCGATTTTTTTTTGTGATTGAGCTATAAATATGCCTTCTCATCAATAGGATACATGATATTGGTGTTTTGGTTTGACAAGAATAGATTTTTTTCCATCGTATTCTTTTCGTCGCTCTGGTGTGACAAACATGGATTCTTATAACAATCTCGATTCTTTTTGTGATTGGGCTATAAAAACACATTCTGTTCAAGATGATGCAAGATATTGATACTTGTTTTTTAAAAGAAAAGCTTATCTTCCCAATAATTTCCTTAAAATCAAAGTTCATCCCTTAGATTAAATGAACATGTATTCTTGTAACAATCTCCATTCTTTTTTGCGATTGGAATATTCATACACTTTCTCCTTTATAAGATGCATGATATTGATGCTTTGGTTTTAAAAAAAAAGTTTTTCTCTGTAACATTTTCCTTAGAATCGAAGTTCATCCTTTAGATGTGACAAACATAGATTCTCGTAATAATCATCATTCTTTTTGAGATTGGTCTATAAAAGGACATCCACCTCATTTGGATGCTTGATATTATTGCTTTGGTTTCACAAGATAAGCTTTCCATTCCATCAATTTTGTTAAAATCAAAGTTTGTCACCTATGTGTGACAAACATGGATTCTCGTAACAATCTAAATTCTTCTTGTGATTAGGCTATAAATACACATTCTCCTCAATAGGATGCTATGATACTTTGATTTCAAAAAAAAAGATTTTCTTCCCAATAATTTTGTTAGAATCAAAGTTCATCCTTTAGATATGACAAAAAATGGATTCTCATAACAATCTTTATTCTTTTTGTGACTGTGGTATAAAAACACATTCACTTGATTAGGATGCATGATATCGACGCTTTGGTTTTGAAAGAAAAGCTTTTCCTTCCATCACTTTCCTTAAAATCAAAGTTTATCTCTCAGATGAGACAAAGATGGATTGTTTACTAACCTTTATTATTTTTTTGAGGCTATAAACACATATTACCCTTAGTAGGGTGCAAGATATTGATGTTTTGCCTTCAAATGAAAAGCTTCCCTTCCCAATAATTTCCTTAGAATCAAGGTTCATCCTTTAGATATGACAAACAATAATTCTCGTAATAATCTCTATTTTTTCATATTAGTCTCCAAAAACATATTCACCTCATTCAGATGCATGATATTGATGCATTACTTTCACAAGAAAAGCTTCTCGTTCTGTCAATTTCCTTAAATCAAAGTTCATCCCCTAGTTGAGATGAATATGGATTCCTATAACAGTCTGCCTTCTTTTTGTGATTTGGCTATAAATACACATTCTCCTTAGTAGGATGCATGATATTGATGCTTTGGATTCATAAGAAATGCTTTTCCTCCCAACAATTACCTTAGAATAAAAGTTTATCTTTTAGATTTGACAAACATGGATTTTCATAATAATCTCCATTATTTTTGTGACTATCTATAAAAACACATTCACCTGATTAGGATGCATGATATTGTTGCCTTGGTTTCATAAGAAAAGCTTTTCTTTTCATCATTTTCCTTAAAATCAAAGTTTATCTCTTACATGAGACAAAGATGGATTCTTATACTAACCTCTATTCTTTTTTTGATTGGGCTATAAATACATATTGTCCTTAGTAGGATGCAAGATATTGATGCTTTGGTTTCAAAAGAAAAGCTTCCCTTCCCAACAATATCTTTAGAGCCAATATTCATCCTTTAGATGTGGCAAACAGTTATTCTCGTAAAAATCTTCATTTTTTTGGATTGGTTTCTAGAAACATATTGACCTCATTTGGATGCATGATATTGTTGCTTTGGTTTTAGAAGAAAAGCTTTTTATTTTATGAATTTCCCTAAAATCAAAGTTCATCCCCTAGATAAGATAAACATGGATTCTTATACTAACCTTTATTATTTTTTTGATTGGGCTATAACTACACATTGTCTTTAGTAGAATACAAGATATTGATGCTTTGGTTCAAAAGCTTTCTTTCCCAATAATTTCCTTAGAGTCAATGTTCATCCTTTAGAAGTAACAAATAGTGATTCTCGTAATAATCACCATTTTTTACAGACTAATCTCTACAAACACATTCACCTCATTTGGATGCATGATATAGATGCTTTGTTTCATAAGAAAAGCTTTTCTTCCTAAAAATTTCATCAAAGTTCATCCTTTAGATGTAACAAAACATGGATTCTTATAACAATCTCTATTCTTTTTGTGACTATGCCATGAAAACACATTCACCTAATTAGGACATGTGATATTAATCTTTGGCTTCACAAGAAAAGCTTCTTTTTCTATCATTTTCCCTACAATCAAAGTTCACCCCTTAGATGAGACAAAGATGGATTTTTGCAATAACCTTCATTCTTTTTTTGATTGGGCTATAAATACATATTGTCCCTAGTAGGATGCAAGATATTGATGCTTTGGTTTCAAAAGAAAAGCTTTCCTTCCCAATAATTTCCTTAGAATCAATATTCAACTTTCAGATGTGACAAATAGTGATTCTCATAATGATTCTATTTTTTTGGATTGGTCTCCAAAAATGCATTCACCTCATTCGAGTGCATGATATTGATGCTTTCGTTTCACAAGAAAAGCTTTTCTTCCCATGATTTTTCTTAAAATTAAAATTTATCCCTCAAATGAGACGAACGTAGATTCTCGTAACAATCTCCATTCCTTATATGATTGGGCTATAAATACACATTCTCCTCAATAGGATGCATGATATTGATGCTTTGATTTTGCAAGAAAAGCATTTTATTCCATCCTTTTCCTTAAAATCAAAGTTTGTCCTTCAGATTATAATAACACAAATTGTTCACACAATCTTTATTTTTTTACAATTGGGCTACAAATACACTTTCTTCTCAATAGGATCGATGATATTAATGCTTTGGTTTCAAAAGAAAAGCTTTTCTTCCAAACAATTTCCCTAGAATAAAAGTTTATCTTTTAGATGTGACAAACACGAATGTTCATAATAATCTCCATTCTTTTGGAGATTGGTCTATTAAAACACATTCACCTCATGCGAGTGAATGATACTGATGGTTTGGTTTCACAAGAAAAGTTTTTCTTTCCATTGTATTTTTTAAAATCAAAGTCATCCCTTAAATAAGATGAACAAGGATTCTCATAACAATCTCGATTCGTTTTGTGATTGGGCTATAAATACATATTCTCCTCAAGAGGATGCAGGTTTCGTTTTAAAAGAAAAGCTTTTCTTCCAAATAATTTCTTTAGAATCAAAGTTTGTCCCTCAAATGAAACGAACATAGATTCTCATAACAATGTCCATTCTTTTTGTGAGTGGACTATAAACACATATTCTTCTTTATAGGATGCACGATATTGATGCTTTGGTTTCGAAGAAAAGCTTTTCTCCCCAACATTTTCCTTAGTATAAAAGTTCATCCTTTAGATGTGAGAAACCTAGACTCTCATAGTAATCATCATTCTTTTTTAGATTGGTCTATAAAAACACATCCACCTTATTTGGATGCTTGATATTGATGCTTTGGTTTCACAAGAAAAACTTTCCATTCCATCAATTTCCTTAAAATCGAAGTTTGTCCCCTATATGTGATAAAAATGGATTCTCATAACAATTTAAATTCTTTTTGTGATTGTGCTATAAATACACTTTCTCCATAATAGGATGCATGATATAGATGCTTTGATTTCCAAAGAAAAGCTTTTCCCCCAATAATTTCCTTAGAATCAGAGTTCATCCTTTAGATGTGATAAACATAGATTCTCATAATAATCTCTAATCCTTTTGAGATTGCACTATAAAAGCACATTTATCTCATTTAGATGCATGGTATTAAGGCTTTGATTTTACCAAAAAATCTTTTTCTTTTCATCATATTCCTTCAAATCAAAGTTTGTCCCTTAAATGAGACAAACAAAGATTCTTATAACAATCTTGATTTTTTTTTGAGTGGGCTATAAATAGATATTCTTCTCAATAGGATGCCTGATATTGATGTATTGATTTCATAAGAAACACTTTTCTTTTTCTCATTTTCCTTAAAATCTAAGTTCATTCCTCAGATGAGATGATCATGGATTCTCGTAACAATCGCCATTCCTTTTGTGGTTGGGCTATCAATACATATTCTACTTAATAGAGTGCATGATATTGACGCTTTGGTTTCATAAGAAATGCTTTTAATCCCAACAATTTCCATATAATCAAAAATTATTTTTTAGACATAATAAACATGGATTCTCATAATAATCTCTATTTTTTTTAGATTTATCTATAAAAACACATTCACCTTGTTTGGATGCATGATATTGGCGCTTTGGTTTAACAAGAAAAGCTTTTCTTTCCATCATATTCCTTAGAATCAAAGTTCATCCCTTTGGTGAGACGAAGATGGATTCTCATAACAATCTCCATTTTTTTTTGTGACTGAGCTATAAATTCACATTCTCTATAAAAGGATGCATGATATTGATGCCTTGGTTTCAAAAGAAAAGCTTTTCTTCCCATAAATTTCTTAAAATCAAAGTTTGTTCCTCAGATAAGACGGACATGAATTCTTGTAACAATCTCCATTCCTTTTGTGATTGAGCTATATATACACATTCTACTTAATAGGGTATTGCTGCTTTGGTTTCATAAGAAAAGCTTTTTTCCCAACAATTTCATTAGAATCAAATTTAGATGTTATAAACATGGATTCGTATAATACTCTCCATTCTTTTTGAGATTGGCCTATAAAAACACATTCAGCTCATTCGTATGCATGATATTAGTGCTTTGGTTTCACAAGAAAAGCCTTTCGTTCCATTATATTCCTTAGAATCATAGTTCATCCCTTTGGTGAAACGAACATAGATAACACATTCAGCTCATTCGTATGCATGATATTAGTGCTTTGGTTTCACAAGAAAAGCCTTTCGTTCAATCATATTCCTTAGAATCATAGTTCATCCCTTTGGTGAAACGAACATAGATTCTCATAACAATCTCAATTTTTTTTGTGATTGAGCTATAAATACACCTTTTCATCAAATGGATATAGGATATTGGTGCTTTGGTTTCACAAGAAGAGCTTCTCTTTCCATTATATTCCTTGGAATCAAAGTTTATCCCTCTAGTGAGACGAATATGGATTCTCATAATAGTCTCGATTCTTTTTGTGATTGGACTATAAATACACCTTCTCTTTAAGAGATGCATGATATTGATGCCTTGGATAGAAAAGAAAAGCTTTTCTTCCCAATAATTTCCTTAGAACTAAAGTTCATCCCTTAGATGAAATGAACATGTATTCTCATAACAATCTGCATTCTTTTTTTGTGATTGGACTATAAATACACTTTCTCTTCTATAGAATGCATGATATTGATGTTTGGTTTTAAAAAAAAAAGCTTTTATCCCCAAGATTTTGCTTAAAATCAAAGTTCATCCTTTAGATATGATAGACATAGATTTTCATAATTATAATCATTCTTTTTGAGGTTGGTCTATAAAACCACATCCATCTTATTTGGATGCTTGATATTGATGCTTTAGTTTCATAAGAAAAGCTTTCCATTCCATCAATTTCTTTAAAATCAAAGTTTGTCCCCATATGTGATGAGCATGGATTCTCGTAACAATCTAAATTCTTTTTGTGAGTGGGCAATAAATACATTTTCTCCTTAATAGGATGTATGACATTGATGCTTTTATTTTAAAAGAAAAGCTTTTCTTTTTAATAATTTCCTTAGAATCAAAGTTCATCCTTTAGATGTGACAAATAAGGATTGTAGTAATAATCTCCATTCCTTTTTGAGATTGGTCTATAAAAACACATTCAACTTTGGATGCATGATATTGAGGCTTTGATTTCATAGGAAAAGCTTTTATTTCCATCATATACATTAAAATTAAAGTTTATCCCTCAAATAACACAAAGATGGGTTCTCGTACTAACCTTTATTCTTTTTTTCATTGGGCTATAAATACATATTGTCCTTAGTAGGATGTAGGATAATAATGGTTTGGTTTCGAAAGAAATGCTTCCCTTCCCAATAATTTTCTTAGAATCAATGTTTATCCTTTAGATGTGACAAATAGCAATTCTCGTACTAATCTCCCCTTTCTTTTAGATTGGTCTCCAAGAACACATTTACCTCATTTGGATGCACGATATTGATGCTTTGGTTTCACAAGAAAAGCTTTTATTTTCATCATTTTTCTTAAAATTAAAATTTATCCCTCAAATGAGATAAACATAAATTCTCGTAACAATGTCCATTCCTTCTGTCATTGGGCTATAAATGGACATTCTCCTTAATAGGAAGCATGATGTTGATGCTTTGGTTTCACAAGGAAAGCATTTCATTCCATCTTTTTCCTTAAAATCAAAGTTGATCCCTTGGATGAGATTAACACCAATTGTTGAAACAATGTCTAGTTTTTATGATTAGGCTATAAGTGCACATTCTCCTCAATAGGATGCATGATATTGACAATTTAGTTTCATAAAAAATGCTTTTCCTCCCAACAATTTCCTTAGAGTCAAAGTTTATCTTTCAGATATGATAAACATGGATCTTGTAATAATCTCATTCTTTTTGTGACCATGCAGTAAAAACATATTCACCAGATTAGGATGCATGATATTGACGCTTTGGTTTTGCAAGAAAAACTATTCTTTCCATCACTTTCCTCAAAAAAAATTCATACCTCAAATGAGATAAAGATGGATTCTCATACTAAACTCCATTCTTTTTTTGATTGGGCTATAAATATATATTGTCCTTAGTAGGATGTAAGATATTTACGCATTAGTTTCAAAAGAAAAGCTTCCGCTTCCAACATTTTTCTTAGAATCAAAGTTCATCCTTTAGATGTGACAAAGATGGATTGTCATAATAATCAACACTCTTTTTGAGATTGGTCTATAAAAACACACCCACCTTATTTGGATGCTTGATATTAATGCTTTCGTTTCGCAAGAAAGGCTTTCCATTCCATCAATTTCTTTAAAATCAAAGTTTATCCTTATATGCGATGAACATGGATTCTTGTAACAATCTAAATTCTTTTTATGACTAGGCTATAAATACACATTCTCCTTAACAGGATGCATGATATTGATGTTTTGGTTTTGCAAGAAAAGCATTTTATTCCATCTTTTTCTTTAGAATTAAAGTTCATCCCTTAGATGAGATAAACACAAATTGTCGAAACAATCTCCATTTTTCTTACAGTTGGGCTATAAATATACATTTTCTCAATATGATGCATGATATTGATGCTTTGGTTTCAAAAGAAAAGCTTTTCTTCCCAACAATTTCCTTAAAATAAAAGTTCATCTTTTAGAAGTGACAAACATAGATTCTCATAATAATCTCCATTCTTTCTGAGATTGATCTATTAAAACACATTCACCTCATATTAGTGAATGATTTTGATGTTTTGGTTCCACAAGAAAAGCTTTTCTTTCCATCATATTCCTTAATATCAAATTTTATCCCTCAAACAAGATGAACATGGATTCTTATAACAATCTCAATTTTTTTGTGATCAAGCTATATATACATTTTCTCCTTAATAAGATGCATGATATTGATGCTTTTGTTTCAAAAGAAAAGCTTTTCTTTCCAATAATTTCCTTAGAATCAAAGTTCATCCTTTAGATGTGATAACTAGGGATTCTTGTAATAATCTTTGATCCTTTTGAAATGGGTCTATATAAACACACTCAACTTTGGATACATGATATTGAGGCTTTGATTTCACAAGAAAATCTTTTCTTTCCATCATATACATTAAAATTAAAGTTCATCCCTCAAATGAGACAAAGATGGATTCTCATACTAACCTTTATTCTTTTTCTGATTGGGCTATCAATACATATTAACCTTAGTAGGATGCCAGATAATGATGGTTTGGTTTCAAAAGAAAAGCTTTCCTTCCTAACAATTTTCTTAGAATCAATGTTCATCCTTTAGATGTGACAAACATCTCTTTTTTTTTTTAAATTCGTCTTCAGAAACACATTCACCTTATTTAGACGCATAATATTGATGCTTTGGTTTCACAAGAAAAGCTTTGCTTTCCATCATTTTCCTTAAAATTAAAGTTTGTCCCTTAAATGAGATGAACATGGATTCTCGTAACTATCTCCATTTATTCTGTGATGAGGCTACAAATATACATTCTCCTTAATAGGATGCATGATATTGATGCTTTGGTTTCACAAGAAAAGCATTTTACTCCATCTTTTTCCTTAGAATCAAAGTTCATCCCTCAGATAAGATAAACACAAATTATCAAAAAAATCTCCATTTTTTTACAGTTGGGCTATAAGTATACATTCTTCTCAATAGGATGCATGATATTGATGCTTTGGTTTCAAAAGAAAAGCTTTTCTTCCCAACAATTTCCTTAAAATAAAAGTTTATCTTTTAAAAGTGATAAACATAGATTCTCATAATAATCTCCATTCTTTCTGAGATTGATCTATTAAAACACATTCACCTTATATGAGTGAATGATATTGCCGCTTTGGTTTCACAAAAAATGCTTTTCTTTCCATCATATTCCTTAATATCAAAGTTTATCCCTCAGACGAGATGAACATGGATTCTTATAACAATCTCAATTCTTTTTGTGATTGGGCTATAAATACACATTCTCCTCTAGAAGATACATGATATTAATGCCTCGGTTTTAAAAGAAAAGCTTTTTTTCCCAATAATTTCCTTAGAATCAAAGTTCATCCCTCAGATGAAATGAACATGGATTCTCGTAATGATCTCAATTCCTTTTGTGATTGGACTATAAATACACTTTCTTCTTTATAGGATGAATTATATTGACGCTTTGGTTTCAAAAGAAAATCTTTTCTCCCCAACATTTTCCTAAGAATCAAAGTTGATCCTTTAGATGTGGCAAACATGGATTCTCATAATAATCATCATTCTTTTTGAGATTGGTCTAAAAAAACACATCCACCTTATTTGGATGCTTGATATTGATGCTTTGGTTTCATAAAAAAAGCTTTTCATTCCATCAATTTTCTTAAAATCAAAGTTTGTCCCTATGTGTGATGAACATGGATTCTTGTAGCAATCTAAATTCTTTTTATGATTAGGCTATAAATACACTTTCTCCACAATAGGATGCATGATATTGATGCTTTGGTTTAAAAAAGAAAAGCTTTTCTTCCTAATAATTTCCTTAAAATCAAAGTTCATCCTTTAGATGTGACAAACATGGATCCTCATACAAATCTTCATTCCTTTTGAGATTGGTCTATAAAAACACATTCATCTCATTTGGATGCATGATATTAATGCTTTGGTTTCAATTGGAAAGCTTTTCATTCTATCAATTTCCTTAAAATCAGAGTTCATCCCCTAGACGAGATGGACATGGATTCTCGTAACAATTTCAATTCCTTTTGTGATTACGCTATAAATACACATTATCCTCAATCAGATGCATGATATTAATGCTTTGGTTTCATAAGAAATGCTTTTCCTCCCAACAATTTCCTTAGAATCAATGTTTATCTTTTAGATGTGACAAACATGGGTTCTCATAATAATCTCCATTCTTTTTGTGACTATGCTATAAGAACACATTCACCTGATTAGGACACTTGATATTGATGCTTTGGTTTTGCAAGAAAAGCTTTTCTTTCCATCATTTTCCTTAAAATCAAAGTTCACCCATCAGATGAGACAAAGATGGATTCTTGTACTGACCTCCATTCTTTTTTTGATTGCGTTATAAATACATTTTGTCCTTAGTAGGATGCAAGACATTGATGCTTTGGATTCAAAAAAAAAGCTTCGCTTCCCAGCAATTTCCTTAGAATCAATGTTCATCCTTTAGATGTGACAAACAGTGATTCTTGTAATAATCTTTGTTTTTTAGATTGGTCTCCAAAAACATATTCACCTCATTCGAACACATGATATTGATGCTTTAGTTTCACAAGAAAAGCTATTCATTCTATCAATTTCCATAAAATCAAAGTTCATCCCCTAGATGAGATGAACGTGGATTCTCATAATAATCTCTATTCTTTTTGTGATTAGGCTAAAATATACATTCTCCTTAATAGGATCCATGATATTGATGCTTTGGTTTAATAAGAAATGCTTTTCCTCCTAATAATTTCCTTAGAATCAAAGTTTATCTTTTAGATGTGACAAACATTGATTCTCGTAATAATATCCATTCTTTTTATGACTATGCTATAAAACACATTCACCTGATTAGGACGCGTGATATTGATGCTTTGGTTTTATAGGAAAAGCTTTTCTTTCCATTACATTCCTTAAAATCAAAATTCATCCCTTAGATGAGACAAAGATGGATACTTGTGCTAACCTCCATTTTTTTTTTTGATTTTGCTATAAATACATATTGTCCTTACTAGGTTGCAAGATATTGATGCTTTAGTTTCAAAAGAAAAGCTTCCTTTCCCAATAATTTCCTTAGAATCAATTTTCATGCTTTAGATGTGACAAACAGTGATTCTCATAATAATCTTATTTTTTTTAGACTAGTCTCAAAAAACACATTCACCTCATTCGGATGCATGATGTTGATGCTTTAGTTTCACAATAGAAGCTTTTCTTTCCATCATTTTCTTTAAAGTTAAAGTTCATCCTTCAAATGAGATGAATATGGATTATCATAACAATCTCCATTCCTTCTGCAATTGGGTTATAAATAAACGTTCTCCTCAATAGGATGCATGCTATTAATGCTTTGGTTTCAAATGAAAAGCTTTTTTTCCTAACAATTTCCTTAGAATAAAACTTCATCTTTTAGATGTGTCGAACATGGATCTCTTAATAATCTCTATTTTTTTAGAGATTGGTCTATTAAAACACATTCACCTCATGCGAGTGAATGATACTGATACTTTTGTTTCACAAGAAAAGCTTTTCTTTCCATCATATTTCTTAAGATCAAAGTTTATCCCTCAAATAAGATGAACAAGAATTCTCATAACAATCTCGATTTTTTTTTGTGATTTGGCTACAAATACACATTATCCTTAAGAGGCTGCATGATATGGATGCTTTGATTTTTTAAAAAAAGCTTTTCTTCCTAAAAATTTCCTTATAATCAAAGTTCGTCCTTCAGATGAAATGAACATGGATTCTCATAACAATCTCCATTCTTTTTATGAGTAGACCATAAATACACTTTCTCACTTATAGGTTGAATGATATTGTTGCTTTGGTTTCAAAGCAAAGCTTTTCTCCCCAATATTTTCCCTAGAATCAAAGTTCATTTTTTAGATATGACAAACATGGATTCTTATAGTAGTCATCATTCATTTTGAGATTGGTTTCTAAAAACACATCCACCTCATTCGAAAGTTTGATATTGATGCTTTGGTTTCACAAGAAATGCTTCCCATTCCATCAATTTCCTTAAATCAAAGTTTGTCCCCTATATGTGACAAACATGGATTCTTATAACAATCTAAATTCTTTTTGTGATTGGGCTATAAAAACACTGTCTCCTAAATAGGATGCATGATATTGATGCTTTGGTTTCAAAAGAAAAGCTTTTCTTCCCAAGAATTACCTTAGAATCAAAGTTCATCCTTTAAATATGACAAACATGGATTCTCATAATAATCTCCATTAATTTTAAGATTACTTTATAAAAACACATTCATCTCATTTAGATGCATGATATTGAGGCTTTGATTTCACAAGAAAAGCTTTTCTTTCTATCATATTCCTTAAAATCAAAGTTCGTTCCTCAGATGAGATGAAGAAGGATTCTCATAACAATCTCAATTTTTTTGTGATTGGGCTATAAATACACTTTCTCCTCATTAAGATGCATGATATTGATGTTTTCCTTTCACAAGAAAAGTTTTTCTTTTTATCATTTTCCTTAAATCAAAGTTCATTCCTCAAATGAGATGAACATGGATTCTCATATCAATCTTTATTGTTTTTGTGATTGGGCTATCAATACACATTCTACTCAATAAGGTGCATGATATTTATGCTTTGCTTTCATAAGAAAAGCTTTTCTTCCTAATAATTTCCTTGGAATTAAAGTTTATCTTTTAGATGTAATAAACATGGATTCTCATAATAATCTCCATTTATTTTGAGATTGGTCTATAAAAACACATTCACCTTATTTGGATGCATGATATTAGCACTTTGGTTTTACAAGAAAAGCTTTTTGTTCCATCATATTCCTTAGAATCAAATTTAATCCTTTTAGTGAGACGAACATGGATTTTCATAACAATCTTGATTTTTTTATGATTGGGCTATAAATACACATTCTCCTCAAAAGGATGCATGATATTGATGCCTTGGTTTTGAACAAAAGCTTTTCTTCCTAACAATTTCCTTAAAATCAAAGTTCGTCCCTTAGATGAAATGAACATGGATTTTTGAATCAATCATCACTCTTTTTGTGAATGGACTATAAATACACTTTCTCCTTTATAGGATGCATGATATTGATGCTTTGGTTTCAAAAGAAAATCTTTTCTCCCTAACATTTCCTAAGAATCAAAGTTCATCCTTTAGATGTGACAAACATGGATTCTCATAATGATCATTATTCTTCTTGAAATTGGTCTAGAAAAACACATCCACCTTATTTGGATGCTTGATATTGATTCTTTGGTTTCATAAGAAAAGCTTTCCATTCTTAACAATTTCCCTAGAATCAATGTTTATCCCTAGATGTGACAAATAGTGATTCTTATATTAGTCTCTATTTTTTTAGACTGGTCTCCAAAAACACATTCACCTCATTCGTAAGCCTAACATTGATGCTTTGGGTTCACAAGAAAAACTTTTCTTTTTATCAATTTTCTTAAAATCAAAGTTTACCCCTTTGATGAGATGAACATGGATTCTAGTAACAATCTCCATTCTTTTTTGCGAATGGACTTTAAATGCACTTTCTCCTTTATAGGATGCATGATATTGATGCTTTGGTTTCAAAAGAAAAGCTTCTGTCCTAAACATTTTCCTTAGATTCAAAGTTCATCCTTTAGATGTGACAAACATGGATTTTCGTAAAAATCATCAATTTTTTGAGATTGGTCTATAAAAATACATCCACGTTTTTTGGATGCTTGATGTTGATGCTTTGGTTTCACAAGAAAAGCTTTCCATTCCATCAATTTCTTAAAAATCAAAGTTTGCCCCTTATACGTGAAGAACATGGATTCTCATAATAATCTAAATTCTTTTTGTGATTGGGCTATAAATACACTTTCTCCTTAATAGTATGCATGATATTGATGCTTAAGAAAAGCTTTTCTTTCCAACAATTTCCATAGAATCAAAGTTCATCCTCTAGATATGACAAAAATGGATTCTCATAACAATCTCTATTCTTTTTGTGACTGTGCTATAAAAGCACATTCGCCTAATTAGGACACATGATATTGGCGCTTTGGTTTTGCAAGAAAAGCTTTTCTTTTCACCACTTTCCTTAGAATCAAAGTTCATCCCTCAAATGAAACAAAGATGGATTCTTATACTAACCTCTATTCCTTTTTCGATTGGGCTATAAATACATATTGTCCTTAGTAGGGTGCAAGTATTGATGCTTTGGTTTCAAAAGAAAAACTTCCATTCCCAACAATTTCCTTAGAATCAATGTTCATCCTTTAGATGTGACAAACAGTGATTCTTGTAATAATCTCTATTTTCTTTATATTGGTCTCCAAAAACATATTCACCTTATTTGAACACCTGATATTGATGCTTTAGTTTCATAAGAAAAGCTTTTCATTCTATTAGTATCCTTAAAATCAAAGTTCATCCCCTAGATGAGAAGAACATGGATTCTCATAATAATCTCCATTCTTTTTCTGATTAGGCTATAAAGACATATTCTCCTCAATCAGATGCATGATATTGATGCTTTGGTTTCATAAGAAATGATTTCCCTCCCAATAATTTCCTTAGAATCAAAGTTTATCTTTAGATGTGACAAACATGGATTCTCGTAATAATCTCCATTCTTTTTGTGACTAAGCTATAAAAACACATTCACTTGATTGGGATGCATGATATGCATGTTTTAGTTTCACAGGGAAAGCTTTCTTTCCTTCATTTTCCTTAAAAGCAAAGTTCACCCCTCAGATAAGACAAAGATGGATTCTTGTATTAACCTCCATTCATTTTTTGATTTGGCTATAAATACATATTATCCTCAGTAAGATGCATGATAATGATGGTTTGGTTTCAAAAGAAAAGATTCCATTCCCAACAATTTTCTTACAATTAAAGTTCATCCTTTAGATGTGACAAACAGTGATTCTCGTAGTAATCTCCCTTTTTTTTCTAGATTGGTCTCCAAAAACACATTCACATATGTTGGACACATGATATTGATGGTTGGTTTCATATGAATCTTTTCTTTCCATCATTTTGGTTAAAATTAAAATTTTCTCAAATGAGAAAAACATGGATTATCATAACAATCTTCATTCCTTCTGTGATTGGGCTGTAAATACACATTCTCCTTAATAGGATGCATGATATGATGCTTTGGTTTCACAAGAAAAGTATTTCATTCCATCTTTTTCCTTAAATTCAAAGTTCATCCCTCAGATGAGATTAACATGAATTGTTAAAACAATCTTTATTTTTTTACGATTGGGCTATAGAAATACATTGCTCTCAATAGGACGCATGATATTGATGCTTTGGTTTCAAAAGAAAAGCTTTTTTCCCAACAATTTCCTTAAAATAAAAGTTCATCTTTCAAATGTGACAAACATGGATTCTTATAATAATCTCTATTTTTTTTAGATTGGTCTATTAAAACACATTCACCTCATGCGAGTGAATGATATTGACACTTTCGTTTCACAAGAAAAGCTTTTCTTTCTATCATATTCCTTAATATCAAAATTTATCTCTTAAACAAGATGAACATGGATTCTTATAACAATCTCGATTCTTTTTCTAATTTGGCTATAAATGCACATTCTCTTCAAGAAGATGCATGATATTAATGCCCTAGTTTTAAAAGAAAAGCTTTTCTTCCCAACAAGTTCCTTAGAATCAAAATTCATCCTTTAAATATGACAAAGCCAGGATTCTCATAACAATCTCAATTCTTTTTGTGACTGTGTCATAAGAACACATTCACCTAATTAGGATGCATGATATTCATGCTTCGGTTTCACAAGAAAAGCTTTTCTTTCCATTATTTTCCTTAAAATCAGGGTTTACCCTTCAGATAAGACAAAGGTGGATTCTTGTACGAACCTTCATTCCCTTATTGATTGGGATATAAATACATATTGTCCTTAGTAAGATGCAAGATATTAATGGTTTGGTTTCAAAAGAAAAGCTTCATTTCCCAACAATTTTCTTAGAATCAATGTTCATCCTTTAGTTGTGACAAACAGTGATTCTTGTAATAATCTCCCTTTTTTTTAGATTGGTCCCTAAAAAACACAGTTACCTCATTTGGACACATGATATTGATGCTTTGGTTTCGCAAGAAAAGCTTTTTGTTTCATCATTTTCCTTAAAATTAAATTTTCTCCCTCAAATGAGACAAACATGGATTCTGATAACAATCTCCATTTTTTCTATGATTATGCTATAAATACACATTCTACTCAATAGGATACATGATATTGACGCTTTGGTTTCAAAAGAAAAGCTTTTCTTCCCAACAATTTCCCTAGAATAAAAGTTTATCTTCTAGATGTGACAAACATGGATTCTTATAATAATCTCTATTCTTTTTTAGATTGGTCTATTAAAACACATTCACCTCATGCGAGTGAATGATATTGATGCTTTGGTTTTACAAGAAAAACATTTCATTCCATTTTTTCCCTTAGAATCAAAGTTCATCCCTCAGATGAGATAAACATGAATTGTCAAAGCAATCTCCATTTTTTTTACGACTAGGCTATAAATTTACATTCTTCTCAATAGGATGCATGATATTGTTGCTTTGGTTTCAGAAGAAAAGCTTTTCTTCCCAATAATTTCCTTAAAATAAAAGTTCTTATTTTAGATGTGACAAACATGGATTCTCATAATAATCTCTATTCTTTTTTAGAGTAGTCTATCAAAACACATTCACCTCATGCGAATGAATGATATTGACGCTTTGGTTTCACAAAAAAAGCTTTTTTTTCCATAATATTCCTTAATATCAAAGTTTATCCCTCAAACAAGATGAATAAGGATTTTTATAACCATCTTGATTCTTTTTGTGATTGGCCTATAAATGCACATTCTCCTCAAGAAGATGCATAGTGTTGATGCCCTGGTTTTAAAATAAAAGCTTTTCTTCCTAACAAGTTCCTTAGAATAAAAATTCATCTTTAAATGTGACAAAACGATGATTCTCGTAACAATCTCGATTCTTTTTGTGATTGTGCCATAAAAACATAGTCAACTGATTAGGGCACGTGATATTCATGCTTCAGTTTCATGAGAAAAGCTTTTTTTTCCATCATTTTCCTTAAAATCAAAGCTTACCCTTCATATTAGACAAAGGTAGATTCTTGTATGAACCTCCATTCTTTTTTTGATTAGGCTATAAATACATATTGTCCTTAGTAGGTTGCAAGATATTGATGGTTTGGTTTCAAAAAAAAAGGCTTCCCTTCCCAATATTTTCCTAAGAATCAAAATTCATCCTTTAGATGTGACAAATATGGATTCTTGTAATAATCATCATTCTTTTTGAGATTAGTCTATAAAAACATAGCCCCCTCATTTGGATGCTTGATATTGATGCTTTGTTTCACAAAAAAAAGCTTTTTATTCCATCAATTTCCTTAAAATCAAAGTTTGACCCCTATATATAACAAACATGGATTCTCATAACAATCTAAATTCTTTTTATGATTGGACAATAAATACATTTTCTCCACAATAAGATGCATGATATTGATGCTTTAGTTTCAAAAGAAAAGCTTTTCTGCCCAATAATTTCCTTAGAATCAAAGTTCATCCTTTAGATGTGACAAATATGGATTCCCATAATAATATCCATTCCTTTTGAGATTAGTCTATAAAAACACATTCATCTCATTTGGATGCATGATATTAAGGCTTTGATTTCACAAGAAAAGCTTTTCTTTCCATCATATTCCTTAAAATCAATGTTCATCCCATAAATGAAACAAATAAAGATTCTTATAACAATCACGATATTTTTTGTGATTGGGCTATAAATACACATTCTCCTCAATAGGATGCATGATATTGATGTATTCGTTTTGATAGAAAAGCTTTTCTTTCTATCGTTTTCTTTAAAATCAAAGTTCATTCCTCAGATGAGGCAAATATGGATTCTCATAACAATCTCCATTCCTTTTCTAATTGGGCTATAAATACACATTTCACTTAATAGGGTGCATGATACTGATGCTTTTGTTTCATAAGAAAAGTTTTTCTTCCCAATAGTTTCCTTAGAATCAAAGTTTATCTTTTAGATGCGATAAATAAGGATTCTTGTAATAATATCCATTCTTTTTTAGATTGGTCTATAAAAACACATTCAGCTTATTTTAATGCATGATGTTTGTGCTTTGGTTTCACAAGAAAAGCTTTTCTTTCTTTTATATTCTTTAAAATCAAAGTTCATCCCTCTGGTGAGACGAATATAGATTCTCATAATAGTCTTTATTTTTTTCTATGATTGAGCTATCAATAGCCCTTCTTTTCAATAGGATGCATGATATTGGTGCTTTGCTTTCACAAGAAAAGCTTTTTTTCAATCATATTCCTTAGAATTATAGTTCACCCCTCTGGTGAGACGAACATGGATTCTTATAACAATCTAGATTCTTTTTGTGATTGGGCTATAAATACATATTCTCTTTAAGAGGATGCATGATATTGATACTTCATTTCAAAACAAAAGCTTTTCCTCCTATAATTTTCTTAGAATCAAAGTTATTCCTTAAATAAAACGAGCATGTATTCTCGTAACATTCTCTATTCTTTTTATGAATGGACTATAAATACACTTTCTCCTTTATAGGATGCATGATATTGATGCTTTGGTTTTAAAAGATAAGCTTTTCTTCCTAAAAATTTCCATAAAATAAAAGTTTTTCTTTTAGATGTAACAAACATGGATTCTTATAATAATCTTTATTTTTTTAGATTTATCATTTAAAACATATTCACCTCATCAAGTGAATGATATGAATGCTTTGGTTTCGTAAGAAAAGCTTTTCTTTTCGTCATATTCCTTTAAACCAAGGATCATCCTCCAAATGAGATAAACGTGGATTCTTATAACCATTTCAATTTTCATTATGATTGGGCTAAAAATATAGATTCTCCTCAAGAGGATGTATGATATTGATGGCTTGGCTTTAAAAGAAAAGCTTTTCTTCCCAACAATTTCCTTAAAATCAAAGTTTTTCCCCTAAATAAAATGAACATGAATTCTCATCATAATCTCTATTGTTTTTGTGATTGGACTATAAATACACTTTCTTCTTTATACGATGCATGATATTGATGCTTTGGCTTCAAAAGAAAAGCTTTTCTCCCTAAACATTTTCCTAAGAATTAAAGTTTATCCTTTAGATGTGACAAACATGGATTTTGGTCATAATCATCATTCATTTCTACATTGGTCTATAAAAACAAATCCACCTCATTTGGATGCTCGATATTGATGCTTTGGTTTTATAAGAAAAGCTTTTCATTCCATCAATTTTCTTAAAATCAAAGTTTGTCCCTTATATGTGACGAACATGGATTCTCGTGATAATCTAAATTATTTTTGTGATTGGGCTACAAATACACATTCCCCTTAATAGGATGAATGACATTGATGCTTTCGTTTCAAAAGAAAAGCTTTTCTTCCAAATAATTTCCTTAGAATCAAAGCTAATCCTTTAGATGTCACTACCGATTCTCATAATAGTCTCCATTGCTTTTGAGATTGGTCCATAAGAACACATTCATCTCATTTGGATGATTGATATTGAGGCTTTGATTTCACAACAAAAGCTTTTTTTCATCATATTCCTTAAAATCAATGTTCATCCCATAGATGAGGCAAACAAAGATTCGCATAACAATCTCAATATTTTTTGTTATTGGGCTATACATACATATTCTCGTCAATAGGATGCATGATACTGATGTAT
>JBBYHL010095975.1:0-11088 GCA_038381835.1 Adansonia madagascariensis | reverse complement strand
TAAAACACATTCACCTAATGTGAGTGAATGATATTGATGCTTTGGTTTTAGAAGAAAAGCTTTTTTTCCATCATATTCCTTAAAATCAACATTTATCCCTCAAATGAGATAAACATGGATTCTTATAACCATCTCCATTCTTTTTGTGATTGGGCCATAAATACATATTTTCCTCAAAAGGATGCATGATACTTATGCCTTGGTTTTAAATGAAAAGCTTTTCTTCCAAACAATTTCCTTTAAATCAAAGCTTTTCTCCTTCATAGGATGCATTATATTAATGATTTGGCTTCAAAAGAAAAGCTTTTCCCCTAACATTTTCCTAAAAATCAATGTTAATTCTTTGTATGTGACAAACATGGATTCTAGTAATAATTATTATTTTTTTTAGATTAGTTTATAAAAACACATCCACCTCATTTTGATGCTTGATATTGATGCTTCGGTTTCACAAGAAAAGCTTTCCATTCTATTAATTTCCTTAAAATCAAAGTTTTTCCCTTATATGTGATGAACATGGATTCTTGTAACAATCAAAATTCGTTTTGCGATTGGGCTATAAATACACTTTTTCCTTAATAGGATGCATGATATTAATGTTTTGGTTTCAAAAGAAAAGCTCTTCTTACTAATAATTTCTTTAGACTCCAAGTTCATTCTTTGGATGTAACAAACATGGATTCTTAAAATAATCTCCATTTTTTTTGACATTGGTCTATAAAAATACATTCATCTCATTTGGATGCATGATATTGAGACTTTGATTTCACAAAAAAAGCCTTTCTTTCCATCATATTGCTTAAAATTAAAGTTCATCTTTTAGATGAGACGAACAAGGATTCCCATAACAATCTCAATTCTTTTTTTGTGATTGGGCTATAAATACGCATTTTCCTTAATACGATGCATGATATTGATGTATTCAGTTCGCAAGAAAAGATTTTCCTTCTATCATTTTCCTTAAAATCAAAGTTCATTTGTCTTATGAGATGAACATGGATTCTCATCATAGTCTTTGTTCCTTTTGTGATTAGGCTATAAATACACATTCCACTCGATATAGTGCATAATATTGATGCTTTGGTTTCATAAGGAAAGCTTTTTTTTCCCACTAATTTCCTTGGAATTAAAGTTTATCTTTTAGATGTGAAAAAGATGGATTCTCGTAATATTCTCCATTCTTTTTGAGATTGCTCTGTAAAAACACATTTACCTCATTCTGATGCATGATATTAGTGCTTTGGTTTCATAAAAAAAGCTTTTCTTTCCATCATATTCCTTAGAATCAAAGTTCGTCCCTCTGTTGAGATGAACATGGATTCTCATAACAATTTTGATTTTTTTTTTGTGATTGAGCTATAAATACACATTCTCTTAAAGAGGATGCATGATATTGATGCCTTGGTTTCAAAAATAAAGCTTTTCTTCCCATCAATTTCCTTAGAATCAAAGTTATCCATAAGATGAAATGAACATGGATTCTCATAACAGTCTTCATTCTTTTTTGTGATTGAACTATAAATACTCTTTTTCCACAATAGGATGCATGATTTTGATGTTTTGGTTTCAAAAAAAAAAGCTTTTCTTCCCAATAATTACCTTTGAATCAAAGTTCATCCTTTAGATGTGACAAACATTGATTCTCATAATAATCATCATTTTTTTTAGATTGGTCTATAAAAACACATCTATCTCAATTGGATGCTTGACATTGATGCTTTGGTTTCACAAGAAAAACTTTCCATTCCGTTAATTTCCTTATGATTAAAGAAAAGCTTTTCTTTTCACCATTTTCCTTATAATCAAAGTTCATCTATGAAATGAGACAAAGTTGGATTCTCATTATAATCTCTACTCTTTTTGTGATTGGGCACCATAATCATGCTCTTCATATTTGTATACACGGTATTGACGTTTGGCATTTGGAGGAAAAGCTTTTCTTTGCACCATTTCCTTATAATCAATGTTCAATCGTGAAATGAGTCAAACTTGAATACTCGTAACAATTTCCATTCTTTTGCTCAGGGTACTGTAGTCATGTTTTCCTTATTAAGATACATGATATTGATGCTTTGGTTTGGCAAGTAAAGGTTTTTTTTCCACCATTTTCCTTTTAATCAAAGTTTGTCTATCAAATCAGTCAAACTTGGATTCTCATGAAAATCTCCCCTCTTTTTGTGATTGGGCACAACAATCATGTCCTTTGCATTGGGACACATGATATTGATGCATTGAATTTACGGGAAAAAGCTTCTTTTCCACCATTTTTCTTAAAATAAAAGTTTTTTCATCAAATGAGTTGAACTTGGATTCTTATAACAATCTCTATTCTTGTTGTTTTGGGCACTACAATCATGTTTTCCACATTATGATACATGATATTGATGCTTTTGATTTGCAAGAGAAGCTTGTTTTCCACCATTTTCTTTATAATCAAAGTTTGTCCATCAAATAAGTCAAACTTGGATTCTCATAATAATCTCTATTCTTTTTGCTATGGGCACTATAGTAATGTTCCCTACATTGGGATACATGATATTGATGCTTTGGATTTCCAAGAAAGCTTTTCTTCCCACCTTTTTCCCTATAATTAATGTTCAATCGTGAAATAAGTCAAACATGGATAGTCGTAATTATCTTTATTCTTTTTTTATGGGCACTACAATCATGTTCTCCTCATTGGGATACATGATATTGATGCTTTTGTCTGGCAAGACAAGGTTTTCTTTCCACCATTTTCCTTATAATCAAAGTTTATCCATCAAATGAGTCGAACTTAGATTCTCATAATAATCTCTATTTCTTTTGTGATTGGGCACAATAACCATGTTTTTCACATTGGGATACACGACATTGATGCTTTGGATTTGCAAGAAAAGGTTTTCTTTCCTCCATTTCCATATAATTAATGTTCACTCGTGAAATACGTTAAACTTAGATATTCATAACAATTTCTATTCTTTTGTTTTGGCCACCGCAATAATCTTTTCCTTATTGAGATACATGACATTGATACTTTGGTTTGGCAGGAAAAGGTTTTCTTTCCACCATTTTCCTTGTAATCAAAGTTTATCCATCAAATGAGTCAAACTTAGATTCTCATGAAAATCTCCCCTCTTTTTGTGATTGGGCAAAACAATCATGTCCTCCACATTGGGATACATGATATTGATACCCTGAATTTGCAAGAATAAGCTTTCTTTCCACCATTTTCCTTAAAATAAAAGTTTGTCCATCAAATGAGTCAAACTTGGATTCTTATAACAATCTTCATTCTTCTAGTTTTGGGCACTACAATCATGTTCTCCACATTGTGATACACGATATTGATGCTTTAGATTTCCAAGAAAAGCTTTTGTTTCCACCATTTTTCTTATAATCAAAGTTTATCCATCAAATAAGTCAAACTTAGATTCTCGTAATAATCTCTATTTTTTTTGTTATGGGCACTATAATCATGTCCTCCACGTTGGGATACATGATAATGATGCTTTGGATTTGCAAGAAAGCTTTTTTTTCCATCATTTTCCTTATAATTAATGTTCATCTGTGAAATGAGTCGAACTTGAATACTGGAGATACTGTCCATTCTTTTTTTATGGGCATTACAATCACGTTATCCTCATTAGGATACGTGATATTGATGCTTTGGTTTGGCAAGAAAAGGTTTTTTTGCCACCAATTTCCTTAAAATCAAAGTTTGTCCATCAAATAAGTCAAACTTGGATTCTTGTAATAATCTCTATTCTTTCTATGATAGGGCACTACAATCATGTTCACCACATTGGTATACACGATATCGATGCTTTGGATTTATAAGAAAACCTTTTTTTTTCCACTATTTCCTTATAGTCAAAGTTTGTCCATCAAATAAGTTAACTTGGATTTTCATAATAATATCCATTTTTTTATGATTGGGCACTACAATGATGTTCTCCACACTGGGATGTACAGTATCGATGTTTTGGATCTGCAGGAAAAGCTTTTTTTTCCACCATTTTCCTTATAATTAATGTTAATTCATGAAATGAGTCAATGTTGGATTGTCGTAATAATCTCCATTCTTTTTATTTTGGGCACTATAATAATGTTCTCCATGTTAGGATATATAATATTGACGCTTTAGATTTGCAAGGAAGCTTTTCTTTTCACCATTTTCTTTATAATTAATATTCATCCATAAAATGAGTAAAACTTGGATACTCATAATAGTCTCTATTCTTTTTGTTATGGGCACTACAATCATGTTCTCTTCATTGGAATGCCTGATATTACGCCTTGGTTCAACAAGAAAAGGTTTTCTTTCCACTATTTTCCTTATAATCAAAGTTTGTCCATCAAATGAGTTAAACTTGGATTCTTATAGTAATCACTACTCTTTTTGTGATTAGGCACAACAATCATGTTCTCCATATTGGGGTGCGCAATATTGATACTTTGAATTTGCAAGTAAAACTTTTCTTTCCACCATTTTCCTTATAACCAAAGTTTGTTCATCAAATGAGTCAAACTTGGATCCTCATAATAATCTCTATTCTTTTTTTAATGGGCACTATAATCATGTTCTCCACATTGGGATACACAATATTGATGCTTTGGATTTGCAGGAAAAGCTTTTCTTTCAGCATTTCCCTTATAATCAAACTTCATCCATGGAATGATACAAACTTGGATGCTTGTAGTAATCTCTATTCGTTTTGTTATTGGCACAACAATCATGTTCACCTCATTAGGGTACACGATCTAGATGCTTTGATTTGGCAAGAAAAGCTTTTCTTTCCACCATTTTTCTTATAATCGCAGTTCATTCATGAAATGAGTCAAACTTGGATTCTCATAATAATCTCCATTCTTTTTATGATTGGGCACTACAATCAAGTTCCTACCTTTGGGATACATGATATTGATCCTTTGTTTTGGCAAGAAAAGCTTTTCTTTCCACTATTTTCCTTGTGATTAAAGTTTATTTGTGAAATGAGACAAACTTGGATGCTAATAAAAATCTCCATTCTTGTTGTTTTGGGCACTACAATCATGTTCTCCATATTGGGATATGCGATATTGATGCTTTGGATTTGTAAGAAAGGCCTTTCTTTCCACCATTTTCCTTATAATCAAAGTTTACCTGTGAAATATGACAAACATGGATTCTTGTAACAATCTCCACTCTTTTTATGATTGGGCGCAGCAATCATGTTCTCCACATTGGGATACACGATATTGTTGCTTTGGAGTTCCAAGAAAAGTTTTCTTTCCACCATTTTCCTTATAATCAAAGTTTATTTGTGATATCGATGAAGTTGGATTCTCATAATAATCCCCATTCTTTTTGTGATTGAGCGCCATAATCATGTTTCCCACATTTGTATACACGATATTGATGCTTTGGATTTGCAAGAAAAACATTTCTTTCGACCATTTTCTTATAATTAACGTTCATCTGTGAAATAAGTTAAACTTAGATACTCGTAACAATTTCCATTCTTTTGTTCTGGGCACTGCACTAATCTTTTCCTCATTGAGATACATGACATTGATACTTTGGTTTGGAAAGAAATGGTTTTCTTTCCACCATTTTCCTTGTAATCAAATTTTGTCCATCAAATGAGTTGAACTTAGATTCTCATGAAAATCTCCACTCTTTTTATGATTAGGCACAACAATCATATCTTCCACAGTGGGATATTCGATATTGATGCTTTGAATTTGCAAGAAAAAGCATTCTTTCCACCATTTTCCTCAAAAAAAATTTATACATCAAATGAGTCAAACTTAGATTCTCATAACAATCTCTATTCCTGTAGTTTTGGGCACACAATCATGTTCTCCACATTGTGATACACGATATTGATGCTTTAGATTTACAAGAAAAGCTTTTATTTCCACCATTTTCCTTATAATCAAAGTTTATCCATCAAATGAGTCAAACTTGGATTCTCGTAATAATCTCCATTCTTTTTTTCATGGGCACTATAATCGTGTTCTCCACTTTTGGATACATTATTTTGAAGCTTTGGATTTGTGAGAAAAGTTTTTCTTTCAGCCATTTTCCTTATAATCAAAGTTTATCCATCAAATGAGTTGAACTTGGATTCTAGTAATAATTTCCATCTTTTTTGTGACTGGGCACTATAACCATGTTCTCCATATTGGGATACAAGATATTGATGCTTTGGATTTGCAAGAAAAGCCTTTCTTTCAACCAATGTCCTTATAATCAAAGTTTGTCCACTAAATGAGTCAAACATAGATTCTCATAATAATCTCCATTTTTTTGTCATTGGGCACTACAATCATGTTCTCCGCATTGGGATACAAGATATTGATGCTTTGGATTTATAAGAAAAGCTTTTATTTCCACCATTTTCCTTATAATCAAAGTTTCTCCATCAAATGAGTCAAACTTGGATTCTCATAATAATCTCCATTCTTTTTGTCATGGGCACTATAATCGTGTTCTCCACTTTTGGATACATTATTTTGAAGCTTTGGATTTGTGAGAAAAGTTTTTCTTTCAGCCATTTTCCTTATAATCAAAGTTTATCCATCAAATGAGTTGAACTTGGATTCTAGTAATAATTTCCATCTTTTTTGTGACTGGGCACTATAACCATGTTCTCCACATTGGGACACAAGATATTGATGCTTTGGATTTGCAAGAAAAGCCTTTCTTTCCACCAATGTCCTTATAATCAAAGTTTGTCCACTAAATGAGTCAAACGTAGATTCTCATAATAATCTCCATTTTTTTGTCATTGGGCACTACAATCATGTTCTCCACATTGGGATACAAGATATTGATGCTTTGGATTTATAAGAAAAGCTTTTTTTTCCAGCATTTCCCTTACAATCAAAGTTTATCCATGAAATAATACAAGCTTGGATACTTGAAATAATCTACATTCTTTTTGTTATTAGCATTACAATCATGTTCACCTCACTGGGGTACACGATATTGACGCTTTGATTTGGCAGGAAAAGGTTTTCTTTCCACCATTTTCCTTATGATGGAAGTTCATCTGTGAGATGAGGCAAACTTGGATGCTCATAACAATCTCCATTCTTGTTGTTTTGGGCACTACAATCATGTTTTCCACATTTGGATACACGATATTGATGTTTGGATTTGCAGGAAAAGCTTTCTATTCTACCATTTTCCTTATAATTAAAGTTCATCTGTGAAATGAGATAAATTTGGATTCTAATAACAATCTCCACTCTTTTTGTGATCGGGTGCCGTAATCATGTTCTTCACATTAGGATATACATATTGACGCTTTGGATTTGCAAGAAAAGTTTTTCTTTCCACCATTTTCCTTATCATCAAAGTTCATCTACGAAATAAGGCAAGCTAGATTCTCATAAAAATCTTGTTCTTCACAGTAGGATACTTGATATTGATGCTTTGGATATGAAAGAATAGCTTTTCTTTCCACTATTTTGCTTATAATTAATGTTCATCTGTGAAATGAGTCAAACTTGGATACTTGTAATAACCTCCATTCTTTTTGTTATGGGCACTATAATCATGTTCTCTGGGATACATGACATTGATGCTTTGGCTTGGAAAGAAAAGGTTTTCTTTCCAACACCTTCCTTATAATAAAAGTTTCTCCATCAAATGAGTCAAACTTGGATTCTCATAATAATCTCTATTTTTTCTGTGATTAGGCACTGCAATCATGTTCTCTGCATTGGAATACACGATATTGATGCTTTGGATTTGTAAAAAAAGCTTTTCTTCTCACCATTTTCCTTGTAGTCAAAGTTGGTCAATAAAATAAGTTAAACTTAGATTCTCATAATAATCTTTATTCCTTTTTTGATTGGGTGCCACAATCATGTTCTCTATATTCGTATACAAGGCATTGATGCTTTGGATTTACAAGAAAAGCTTTTTTCCCACCATTTTCCTTATTGTCAAAGTTTATCCATCAAATAACTCAAACTTGGATTCTTGTAATAATCCCCATTCTTTTTGTGATTTGGCACTACAATGATGTTCTCCATATTGCGATACAAGATGTTGACGCTTTGGATTTGCAAGAAAAGCTTCTCTTTCCACTATTTTCCTTATAATTAATGTTCATCCATGAAATGAGTCAAACTTGGATTCTTGTAATAATCCCTATTCTTTTTATTATGGGCATATAATCATGTTCTCTACATTAGGATACATGATATTGATGCTTGGGATTTGCAAGAAAGCTTTTCTTTCCACCATTTTCCATATATTAATGTTCATCCATGAAATGACTCAAACTTAGATACTCGTAATAATCTCCATTCTTTTTGTTATCGGCACCGTAATCACGTTCTCTTCATTAGGATATATGATATTGATGTTTTGGCTTGGCAAGAAAAGGTTTTCTTTCCACCATTTTCCTTATAATCAATGTTTATCCATCAAATGAGTTAAACTTGGATTCTTGTAATAATCACTATTTTTTTTTGTGATTGGGCACTACAATCATGTTCTTTACATTGGGGTACACGATATTGATGCCTTGAATTTGCAAGTAAAACTTTTTATTCCATCATTTTCCTTATAATTAAAGTTTGTCCATCGAATGAGTCAAACTTGGATCCTCATAATAATCTCTATTTTTTTATGGGCACCATAATCATGATCTCCGTATTGGGATACACGAAATTGATGCTTTGTATTTGGAAGAAAAGTTTTTCTTTCTAATATTTCCCATATAATCAAAGTTCATCGATGAAATGATACAAACTTAGATACCTATAATAATCTCCATTCTTTTTTTTATTGGCACAACAGTCATGTTCACCTCATTAGGGTACATGATCTAGATGCTTTGATTTGGCAAGAAAAGCTTTTCTTTCCACCATTTTCCTTATAATCAAAGTTCATCCATGAAACGAGTCAAACTTGGATTCTTATAATAATCTCTATTCTTCTTGTAGTTGGGACTACAATCAAGTTTTCAACTTTGGGATACATGATATTGATGCTTTGTTTTGGCAAGAAAAGCTTTTCTTTCGATAAATTTTCCATATTATTAAAGTTCATCCTTCAAATGAGACAAACTTGGATGCTCATAACAATCTCCATTCTTCTTGTGATTGGGCACAACAATCATGTCCTCCACATTGGGATACACGATATTGATGCTTTGAATTTGCAAGAAAAAGCTTTCTTTCTGCCACTTTCCTTAAAATAAAAGTTTGTCTATCAAATGAGTCAAACTTGGACTCTCATAACAATCTCCATTCTAGTAGTTTTGGGTACTACAATCATGCTCTCCACATTATGATACATGATATTAATGATTTAGATTTGCAAGAAAAGCTTTTGTTTCCACCATTTTATGTATAATCAAAGTTTGTCCATCAAATAAGTTAAACTTGGATTCTCGTAATAATCTCCATTCTTTTTGTTATGGGCACTATAACCATGTTCTCCACATTGGGATACACAATATTATTAATGCTTTGGATTAGCAAGAAAGCTTTTATTTCCACTAATTTCGTTATAATTAATGTTCATCCATAAAATGAGTCAAACTTGAAAACTCGTAATAATCTCCATTCTTTTTTATGGGCAGTACAATCATGTTATGCTCATTAGGATACGTGATATTGATGGTTTGGTCTTAAGGTTTTCTTTCCACCAATTTTCTTAAAATCAAAGTTTGTCTATCAAATAAGTTAAACTTGGATTCTTATAATTATCCTTTCTGTGATTGGGCAACACAATCATGTTTTCCACATTGGGATACAGATATTAATGCTTTGGATTTGTAAGAAAAGCTTTTTTTCCCACCATTTTCCTTATAATTAAAGTTCACCTATGAAATGAGACAAACTTGGATTCTCGCAACAATCTCCACTCTTTTTGTGTTTGGGTGCCATAATCATGTTCTCTACATTGGGATACATGATATTGTTGCTTTGGAGTTACCAGAAAAGCTTTTCTTTCCACCATTTTCCTTATAATCAAAGTTCATCTATGAAATACAACAAAGTTGGATTCTCATAATAATCTACACTCTTTCTATGATTGGGTGCCATAATCATGTTCTCCACGTTTGTATACACGATTTTGATGCTTTGGATTTGCAAGAAAAGCTTTTCTTTCCACCATTTCATTATAATTAATGTTCATCTGCAAAATAAAGCAAACTTAGACACTTGTAAATTCCTATTCTTTTGTTCTGGGCACTACAATAATCTTTTCCTCTTTGAGATGCATGATATTGATACTTTGGTTTGGCAAGAAAAGGTTTTCTTTCCACCATTTTCCTTGTAATCAAAGTTTATCCATCAAATGATTCAAACTTAGATTCTCATGAAAATCTCCACTCTTTTTGTGATTGGGCACAATAATCATGTCCTCCACATTGGGATACACGATTTGATGCTTTGAATTTGCAAGAAAAAGCCTTTTTTCTACCATTTTCCTAAAAATAAAAGTTTGTCCATCAAATGAGTCAAACTTGGATCCTCATAACAATCTCCATTCTTGTTGTTTTGGGCACTGCAATCATGTTCTCAATGTTGCGATACACGATATTGATGCTTTGGATTTGGAAGAAAAGCTTTTTTTTCCAGTGCTTCCCTTATAATCAATGTTCATCCATAAAATGATATAAACTTAGATACTTGTAATAATCTCCATTCTTTTTGTTTTTGGCACAACAATCATGTTCATCTCATTGGGGTACATTATCTAGATGCTTTGATTTGGCAAGAAAAGGTTTTCTTTCCACCATTTTCCTTATAATCAAAGTTTATCCAAGAATTGAGTCAAACTTGGATTCTCATAATAATCTCCATTCTTTTTGTGATTGGGCACTACAATCAAGTTCTCACCTTTGGGATACATGATATTGATGCTTTGTTTTAGCAAGAAAAGCTTTTTTTTTCACTATTTTCCCTATGACTAAAGTTCATCCATGAAATGAGACAAACTTGGAGGTTCATAACAATCTCCATTCTTATTGTTTTGGGCATTACAATCATGTTCTCCACATTAGGATACACGATATTGATGCTTTGGATTTGCAAGAGAAGCTTTTCTTTCCACCATTTTTCTTATAATCAAAGTTCATCCGTGAAATGAGA
>JBBYHL010095760.1:0-35020 GCA_038381835.1 Adansonia madagascariensis | reverse complement strand
TCATCCTAGAGAGTTGACTTATGTCAAAGAAGGTAAGATAATTGGTGATCCTAAGCAAGGGGTAAGAACTAGATCATCCTTTAGAAATACATACAATTATGTAGCCTTTCTTTCATAAATTGAACCCAAAAATTTATATGAGGTTCTAAAAGATGATAATTGGATCATGGCTATGCAAGACGAGTTAAACCAATTTGAAAGAAGCAAAGTTTGGAATTTAGTTGAAAAACCTAGTAATTATCCTATTGTAGGTACAAAATGGGTTTTTAGGAACAAACTTGATGAGAATGGAACAATAATTAGGAATAAGGCTAGATTAGTAGCCAAAGAATATAGTCAAGAAGAAGAAATCGGTTATGATGAAACTTATGCCCCTGTAGCTAGACTAGAGGCCATTAGAATACTACTAGTTTTTGCATGCTTCAACAATTTCAAGTTATATCAAATGGATGTCAAAAGTGCTTTTTTAAATGGATTCATTAATGAGGAAGTTTATGTTGAGCAACCTCCCAGTTTTGAAAATCTTCATTTTCCCAATCATGTCTTTAAATTTTTAAAAGCTTTATATGGACTATAGTAAGCACCAAGGGCATGGTATGAAAGACTCTTAAAATTTTTAATTGAAAAGGTTTCAATAGAGGCAATGTTGACAAAACTTTATTTAGAAAAGTAAAAAATAAGGACATTTTAATGGTTCAAGTTTATGTTGATGATATTATTTTTAGTGCTACTAATGAATCTCTTTGTCAAGAATTTTAGTTAATGCAAAGTGAATTTGAGATAAGCATGATGCGAGAATTAACATTCTTTATATGGCTACAAATTAAACAAACTAAGGATGGCATCTTCATTAATCAAGAAAAGTACACCTAAGAATTACTTAAGAGGTTCAAAATGGATGAAGCAAAGCCTTATTCCACACCTATGAGTACTTCAACATTATAGGTCTATGATAGGTTCATTTCTATATCTTACCACAAGTAAACTCGACATAATGTTTAGCATATGCCTATGTGCTAGATACTAATCATCACCATGAAAGTCACATCTAATTGTCATAAAAAGAATCTTTAGATATCTTAGAGATACTCCAAATCTAGGCTTATGGTATCCAAAAGAATTGTCACTTGTGTTACATGCTTATTCTGATGCAGACTTTGATGGATGTAAAATTGATAGGAAAAGCACTTTCGATACATGTCAATTTCTTGGAAATATGCTCATATCATGGTTTTTGCAAGAAACAAAATAGTGTTGCTTTATCCACGATCGAAGCAGAATACATATCCACGAGAAGCTATTGTGCCTAAATTTTATGGATAAAACAACAAATAGAGGATTTTGCCATTACCATGGATCATATTCCAATTAAATGTGACAATACTAGTGCCATTTGTCTTACCAAAAATCCAATCCAACACTCTAGAACCAAGTACATAGAAATTAGACATAATTTCATTAGAGATCATGTGCAAAAAGGTGATATAGTGCTTGAATTCGTTGATACCTTGCATCAATTAGCTGATATTTTCACTAAACCACTTGACAAGGATAGATTTTGAATAATTAGAAGAGAAATTGGCTTAATGAATACACCTTAAAATTCATGATTTGATCCAATCCTGATACTTTGTCTCAATATTATTTGCATCATGCTTTTTGATGAAACTAGTCTTACACACTTTACTTGTTTGATAATGTTCATTTGTTATGAAATTTTTGGATAATTTTGTTGAATCTTGATTAAATTTTGAATTATCCATACAAAATGATCTTGATTTGGGTCTAAGTTATATTTTCAAATGCTTTTCAAAGGATAATTAGGTCAAAAATACATCTAATTTGATGTCATCTTATTGGAAATGACCCCATGTTAGGCCATCTATATCGATCCCTGTACATTCTTCTTCCATGTATCGGGAATTGTTTCCATTGTATTGATACAAACCCAGAAATGTTCCTTGTATCGATACCTGCCTCTTCGATATCGATACACTGTATCGATACTTCTCAGCGTGTATCGATACGCAGCAATTTGATCTAAGTCTCGAGACCCAGTTCCTTGTATTGATACAAAACCCAAAAATGTTCTTTGTATCGATACTGCTTTTTCTGTATTGATAGCTACTATTTATTTAAAACCCCTTGCGCATGATCTCATCATTCGAATGCACTGTTTATCCCTGTCTCACAAAACCATCTCTCCCACTCAATCTTTAGATCTTCAAAACTCATCATCATCACCCTTTATCTCCAAATCGATTGCTTCATAAACAATTTCCCTTATCACATTTTTCAAAATTACTCACCATCATCTAAAACATCAAGAATTTAAAATTCCCCATCACCCTAACCCTTACCATTTCCCTCTCTAAATCCATCACTTTTATCCAAATTTTTTCCCAAAATTTAACTTTTTTTCCATTCTTAAACTTTTCTCGACTTTGTTTGTGCGATTGATTATAGATTCATTCACTACATCGCACCAATTGCAAACTGAATTTAGCGCCCACCACCTGTTCGACTATTTTCCCCAACCAGCGTTTTATCCACTCAACATGTTCCCTCACTACCTACTCAACAAAAGTCCTCAAACACAACCATGCCTCCCAAAACTAAACAAACAGCATGTCGTCAAGGTCCCGTCACCTGTGCCTCCACCTCTTCCACTTGTCAACCACTTTTGACCCAAAATTAGTTTTTTTTTACTTGTGTTTCCGTGATGCACGGGCTTGTAAGCATTTCACCACATTTTATGTCCAGATGCCCATCCAACAATGTTGAGTCATCGACTTTTCTTTTCTCTAATCCATTAATTATCTTTACCTTCAGATTTTTGAAACCTTCGAATGGACCAAAATCCTTTCCTTAAATGTTTCGGTTCACAAAAATCTTGTTCATGCATTCTTTAGCAATGCCTCTCTCGTTATTGATGACCATGATAACGTTATCGCTATTCGATCCTATCTTTTGGGATAAGATCTCCTCGTCAACTTGCATTCTTTCATGTTTGTCTTCGATTTTCCAAATGAAGGCGTCATCCATGAAGGCTCAGCTCCCATCGTATTCTGCATTCCAAACAACAAAGCCACGTTCCTTATTTTAGTCGATCACTCACTCCATCTTATTATCTCACATGTGCTGCATCCATACGGAACCAAACATACCCTGATTAGCAACGCAGACTATTGATGGCTTCACATGATTCAATCCAGTAATCATCCAAATTTAGCCTATTTCATATTCGCGAACCTTGTTCTTTGTGTTCGTGGTTGTCATAGTCTTCTCCATGGCATGGCCTTGAGTTACTACTTCGACACCTAAGGTCTTGATCTTTCATGTGACCCTGAAATGTCGGATACAAAATTCAAGGTGTCGACTTTGTTCCCTAGGCTTATCAACAACCATTACTTGAACAACCGGATGCTTCTGCTCCTGATGATCATGATGAAATGAAGCATGATGAGCCTCTCCCATGTCTGGCTTTTGTTACCTCATCTTCCTTGCCTATGGACATTCCCACTATGTTCGCATCTATTATGGGTCGTTTTAGTGAATGAGAGGGATGATTCGACCATCGTTTAGACACCATCGATGCTCATCTTTCTACTCTCGAGCATAATTATTGAGCTTTAATGGAGTAATTCCATGCCTTCTCGCTGCTTTTCCTCATGCGCCACCACTTACTTCTCCACTCATCGAGGATTCTCCGGCCAATGATGTCTAGTCAACTTAGGTGCATTTATTAATTTTCTACCTTGTCAGACTTTATGGTTTTAGGATATCATTTTAAGATCATTTTAGGATACTCTTATGTTTGTCAGACTTTATGGTTTTAAGATTCTCTGGTACTCTATGTTTTGCATTTCCTTGAACATCTTTTGCTTGCTTTATTAATTTATACTTATGCTTGCTTGTGCCTACTTATCCTTGAATTCTATTTTGATATAACAAAAAAGGGGAGAAATGCCTTAAATTTTCAATAAGTTGCTTTCCTTGAATTGATTATGCATATGTTGGAACCCAAATTACATGTTGATATTGAACATAAGCTTGATTTTTCTAATCTTGGGCAATATTACAAACTGAGTTACTTAAAATAAAATTTTCGAAAACTATTGCTTTATTGAAGGGGAGTTATTTTTTATTAATCTTGAAAACAAGAAAAATTTATCTTAAGTTTTGTTATATCAAAAAGGGGGAGCTTGTTAACCTTGATTTTGGTTTTGATATAACAAACAACTTAAGTTAAATTAATACTCAACTTGGTATTTGTGTTTAAATTGAAAAACATCTTGAAAAATACTAAGTTTGTAATTTATCAAAAATTATATGCTCTAAAAAGTATATTTATACTTAGAATAATTTTTTAGATATGTTTGAGTCAACAAAAATCATTTTACAAATGTTTTTGCAAGTTGGTATAGATACAAAGAACAAATGTATCGATACTATGCTTAAAAACCCTCAAATGTATCGATATAAGTGTGAATGCATCAATATAGCCTACTTATTAATGATACTCACCCCATCTGTATCGATACAAGGCTTGGCAGTAGCCAAGGTTTGGATAAAGCCCTCAAATGTATCGATACAAGTGTGTATGTATTGATACAGGCTGCTTAGTATCAATACTCACCCCATATGTATCGATAAAAGGCTTGGTTGTAGCCAAGGTTTGGCTGAAACGCTCAAATGTATCAATACAATGGTATCTGTATCGATACAGCTTACTTAACATCGACACTCAGATCCCTGTATTGATACAACAAGTTGTAATGGTCTGTATCGATACTAATGGTATTGTATCGAACTATAGCATGGATTAAGTGGAAACATGCATTTATAAAGGCTACAATGGCTCTCCAACCAGCATATTAAATGCCCAATGTTTATAAATCAATTTCTAGCTATAAATGAAGGTTCCAAATAGTTGAAGAAGTAGAGATACATATTTCATTAAATCATTGAAAAACAAAAAGCTCAAAATCATCAAATTCTTTATTTTCCATTTGTATCAAATTCATACTCTTCAAGCCTATTTGTATCTCATTTATCTTGTACTTAAATTCCAGCAAACATCTATCTACTAGAGGTTCAATTTGTTTGTACTTCTTTCATATCATAAAGGGGGTTGTGTGAAATTGAGTTAAACTATTTGAGAGTTGGGCTATAATTCTCAAAGGAATTAAAAGGTTCTATCTAAGCCTTAAAAGATAGTAGCATAAGGTTATACCTTAGCCCTAAAGGTAACAATTTGCTTAGTGAATTGTGGGAATCACCTTGGTAAGAAAGTACCAATAAGAGAGGACGTAGGTGCCGAATTAAAGGACTGAACCTTTATACATTGATTATTGGTTTTTCTCTTCCTTCTCTTATTTTTAATTTTCAATTTACTTCAAATTTATAAAGTTTTTATAGAACCAATTCACCCCCCTCTTGGTTCAATCTCTCCTTTGAAGCTAACATAATAAAACATAGTAGATCTATTCTATAAACTCTATCCATCATTTATATCAAATAAACATATTTATATCAAATAAATATATATTAGATATGTCATGGCTCAAATCAGTTAGAATTAAAAAAAAGTTTTGAATTTAATCCCTACAAGAAATCTTATAAACATAAGATTTACTGGGAGTATTCATGAATTATTACAGGTTAATAATCATGAATGGATGACAAACAAAAGTTATACATGCTTGAATGTAATATTAGAAGGAGTTTCAACTGGAGAGATTACATATTTATATCCAAAAGGCATGAAACAAATCATTTCATTAAACGTTGGTGAAAATGATTAGTTTCGAAATATATTTATTAGGCTAATTAAATTGATTCCAATAGTTATAAGACAACTAAGCCATATGATTGGAACCAAGGTCTCATTGTGATTTGAATAGTTTTATGACTTGATAATGAGACTATAAAGATAAATTGACATATTTTCCAATAAGTAAACACTAACAACAATATGATTATTTCAAGTGTAAGTGGGAGATATTAGTGTATGCCCTTAAACCAATCAGAGTGGGATGTGGGATACATCATCAAATTGCTACGTATGAGTTACTAAATTAAAGCAACATAGGTTCCTCATGCTAGCCGCATGATTGATGCTCATGCAAACACTAATTATATGAAGCCCTTGAAATACAACGGCCTTGCAAAGTTAGCAAACTAGTTATGATGATGAGATCCTTATGCATCCAAACCATATTTCTAAAATGTTTCTAGTCATCGTATTGTCAAGATGGGGCATTCATAATGCACAAAGACTAGTATATGCTAAGCCCCTATGCATGGGATGCATGTTACTCTTTGATTTCATAGAAGTTAAAGTATACAAGATACTTAAGGAAAGCATATAGGTGCTGGTTTTATGGAAACAAGTTCATTGAAATGGCTCGAATAAGAACTCTATTTGGTATATCTCATTCAAGTGTCTATGGAATATGTTCTTATATGCTAGTCATGTATAATAGTCCTTCAACTTGTGATACCAAGTAATCTTGTATATGGAGTATCATATTTAAAAATTATCATGAATGAGTCCACAATGGATGGATGCCAAAACAAGGGTGGTTTTGGGTATGATATGAAACAAATTAAAGTTGAATGAGTGATTCCAAAAGGATTTACCACTCCATGTGACATTGAGACATATCTTGAATGTTCTTAAGATCTCCAATCAGAGCATAATGGATTTAAGGAATAGTTTCTCGTAGATTCATGATCATAAACCATGAGCTACAAGAATCTATATGGATAAAGGTTTGGGTGGACACGCACCATGCTCATTCTTGATCTGGGATATTTGGTGGGAGGATCGTAGTGCACTGATAGGCTGGTTACTGAAAGGTTTCTACAAGGTTACACTAACTCTTCAATATTTAGGTGGTCATGATGAGTTGCTAGATCCCCCTCTTGATCTATGAACATGATTAATGAGATTATTTATGTTCATTTCCAACATTTGGGAACCTAATAGGACACACACAATAAGGTAGATTTGTTGGATTAAATTCAAAATTTAATTAAGTATAACATAATTAACTAAATGGTAATTTAAATAAAGGACTTAATTAAACTTGTTCAATTATTTGAGACAAAATTAGACTTATGAAATATAGGTTTTGTTGTCTAATTAAGACACTAACAATAAGACTATTTTATTAAAATAATGTCTAAACTAAGACATAAAATGTAAAGGTGGACAAATACTAGTTCTAGTTGAAATAAAATTTCAACTAGAGAAAGAATTCGATCGAGAGTCAAAATTCATGTCTCATTAATATATTTATTATCCCTTCTTATATTATAATAATATAATTATGTGATAATTAATATTAAATAACATTAAAATTAAGTTAAAATTAGTTTTAACTAAATTAAGGATTTTATAGTGATAAAATCCATAGGGTGTGTACATACTAGCTAATTTATGTTTCCAAAATTATTTATTTAACATATTATAATTATTTGATAATTATATTTAGGAAATAAATATTGTTTATTTATTTAGATAAATAAAAATTAAATTTATTGCATTAAATTCATGGAAACATAAGTTTGGCCCAAAAACCTTATATTGTGCCATTTTCTATGCTTGTGGCTAAAGCTTATTGTGCTAATTCCTTTGGCCTAATTATTTAGGGGATTCGGCGAAGATGGGTTGAAGGTTGGCTAACCAAGATGGAAACATAGGTTAGCTAACCTAAAACAATGAAAATAAGTTTAACTTGTTTTGAGAGTTTTAATCAGGTCAAAACTATTCCACTCTAAATCTAAGTAGAAATAGGATTAAGCTTGTATATATAGATATGATGGCCTAAAAGCGTGGAAGAAAGCTTTTTACCAAATTTTAAGGTAGGAGGCTACTGAATATCTTAAGAGAATATATTTTATTAGATAAAAATTAGTTTTCTCCAGTAATATTCCACCTACACAAACCCAAGTTTTGTGCCATTTTCACTAAGAGGGTTTGAGCTTGGCATAAACTTGCTTCCTTCATTCTTTTTGGTTCTTAATTGATTAAACATTTAAAGTTACCTTTTGGTTGAAGGTTAACAATCCTTCTAGCTAGCACTGGAGACCATCAGGCCTCAAGAAGGTTTCAATAGCTACCTATGTGGATAATTGTTAGAGGTAGGACATTTATTTTGCTTGTGCCTTCACAAAACTAGCTTCTTGGAGTTTTTGTGTTTATACTTCAACATCTAAAGTCAAGGTAACTTTTGATCATATGGATGATTAATCTTGATTCAAATTTTTAAAGTTTACTACATGTGAGTCCCTCCATAAAAATCTGGAGGGAAGTTTGGCTGTTTCTATATTTATTATTTTTGCTGTGATTCCTTTTATATTTTATTGATTTTTGAAATCCAATATATGTATGAGGCCAGACTTCCCCTCGATATGGGCATCCCTTCAAGTAATTTTATAAACACTTAAGTGAAATACCAAATGGAACTCTCATAATAGGTCATGTTTAGTGAACTTTTTACCATAACAAGCACCCATATGATGTCTATAAGTATCTCTATAATTTAACTTATAAGATCAATTGCATGCATCATAAGCATAAAGGCTTACATATGCTAATCTTTGTGCATTGTTAATGCCTTTTCTTGACAATATAAAGACTAGGACTATTTTTAAAAACACGGCTTTGATGCATAGAGATCTCACAATTATCACTCTTTACAATTCTTTTACAAGGCTTTGTCCATATAAGATATTTATAACAATTATACAATGAAATCTTATGGATAAAGAAATACCTTTATAACATTAATAAAATTAATGTTTGATTACATGAAATCAATAAATGCTAATTCCTTTAATCCATAACAATTGGCTTGCAGGGATTCTACTAACAATTTCCTAATAGCACTAAAGCTAATCGTCCATATGTCTATGTTCCATGCCCTATATATGATGATCATGTTTCTGCTGGGACAAAACTTTAGTGAAAAGATCAGCTAAGTTCTCCTTGGTAAATACTAATTCCATACTAATATCACATCTCTCTATATATCTCTAATGACGTGATATCACTGTAACACTTATTTGGATTTGTGATGAGACCTTGGTTCCTTAGTTGCTTTCCATTGTTATCATAGTAGAGTGTTACTAGATAAACAATGCCTGGAACCACACCAAGTTTAGTGATAAATGTCTTCATCCAAACTGCATCTTTTGTGGCCTCATATGTAGAGATGTATTTGGCTTCGATTGTTGAGTCTATAATTGTAGCCTGTTTGAAAATTTTCCAACTAATTGTAGCACCTTAAAGGTAAATACAAAGCAACTCTGCGATCTACTAACATTCTAATCAAATTGGGAAGCTAACATCAACATAACCCCTAACACGGAGTTTAAACCTTCATATACGAGAAATATATCCTTAGTTCTTCATAAGTATTTAAAGATATTCTTACTATATTTCAATAACTTTCACGAGGATCACTTTGGTATATACTCATGATACTTAGAGCATATGATACATCTAGTATTGTACAGAGTATACATAATGGATCTTATTCATCTGTGCACTTTCATTTGATATTTTAGGACACATATGTTTCAAATACTCCATGTCATGTACCATAATCAAGTTTCCTCTTTTAGAGTTTTCCATGCTAACCTCTTTAGCACCTTACCTATGTAAATGGATTGGGATAAGCTGAGTAGTCTTTTCGATCTATCTTTCTAGATTTTAATTCTTAAAATATATGTTACTTCTCCCAAATCCTTCATAGAGAATTGTCTGGATAGCCAAGCCTTAGTGGACTATAGCATTAGTATGTTATTTCCTACGAGTAATATGTCATCAACATATAGCACCAAGAAAATAATAGCTTGCCCATTCACTTTTTTTGTAGAACTTGGATCATCAAGATTTTTTATAAAGCCAAATTCCTTAACTACTTCATTAAATTTGATATTCTAACTCTGTGAAGCTTATTTTTAGTCTATATGTGAATTTTTTAGTCTACATACCTTATTTAGATTTGACTTGGATGTAAAACCCTTATGTTGTGTCATGCGCACTTTCTCTTGCAATTTCTTATTGAGGAATGTAATTTTTACATCCATTTTCCATATCTCATTATTATGATATGCAGCTATAGCAAGCATAATCCTAATGGATTTTACCATGGCAACTAGTGAAAAGGTTTCCTTATAATCAATGCCTTCTACTTGATTATGACCTTTTACCACTAGTTTGGCCATATACATTTGTACGTTGCCATATATATCAGTTTTTCTCTTAAATACCTATGTACATAATAGGGGTTTTATTCCTTCAAGTGGATCAACTAAAGTCTATGCTTGGTTGACTTCAATGGTATCCATTTAGAATCTTTTAGCATCGAGCCATTTCTCATAATCAATGTCAAACAGTGCTTTCTTAAAATTGGTAGGTTTAATATCACAAGGCAAGTCATCTAGATCCATGAAAAATTTATCTCTCTTTGGAACTTGTGTGATCCTACTAGATTAATAGAGTTGTTGTGTATCTTGAGCTTTAAGTTGAGCATCTAATGCTTCATCATAGGCTCAAGTTACATTGAAATATCAACTTATGGTTTTTGAATTTCTTTAAAATTAATTTTGCTCCCACTGAACTCTTATATTAGAAATGTTTCCTTTAAGAAGACTGCATGTTTTAAATAAACACCTTTCATTTAGTTGGGTGGTAAAAGTTGTATCCATGTGACTTTTTTGGATATCCCATAGATTTATCTTTGACTGATCTGGCTAAAAGCTTATCGATCACTGTTTGTTTCATATAAGCTAAACGGTCCAAAATTTTAAGATAAGAAAACAATGGCTTTTTGCTATATGATATCTCATGTGGCATCTTATCCTCAGATTTGGATTGAACCCAATTTAAAAGATATGTGGTAGTTTCTAAGGCATGTCCCTAAAAGGATATCAAAAGTTTGCCTTTGACATTATGGAAGAAACCATATTTAACGAGATTTAGTTTTTGCTTTCAAACACTCTGTTATGTTATAAGTTGTAGGTGGAGTCCAATTATGATACAATGCCATTTTTTATCAGATGAACTAAGAATTCTTAACTTAAATGCTCTTTTCTTCAATCATATCTAAAAGTAAGAATTTTCTTACTAGTTTGTTTCTTTACATCAACCCTAAACTCTTTGAACTTTTTAAAAGCTTTGGACTTGTACTTTAATAAGTACAAGTACCTAAACCTTGAGTAATCATTGGTAAAGGTAATGAAGTAAGGATACTCATGTTTAATTATTGTCTTCATTGGTCCAAATACATTTGAATGGACAAAGCCAAATAAGTCACTAGCCTTTTTACTTTTACCTATGAAGTGAGTCTTGGTCATCTTTCCAAGAAGATAACATTCACATGTCTCATATGGTTCATAATCAAATGCGTCAAGATAGCCTTATTTGTGTAACTTGGCTACTCAAGTCTAATTGACATGTCCAAGCCTATAGTGCAAGAAATAGATTTTTGATGGATCATTCTTTTTAGCCTTCTTCACATTTATGTTGAGTAAAGGCATTTTAAGGTCCAACACAAATAACCTATTCTTTAATGAGGTCAATCCATAGACCATGCCATTTAGAATGATAGTGCAGCTTTTGTCTTTCATTCTAAACTTAAAATCATCATTGTAAGTGACGTATAATACTAAAATGATATTTCTAGACAATCTAAGAACATAAAGACAATTTTCTAGTTCCAATGTCATGTTTGTAACTAATGATAAAGTAGAGGTTCCGATTGCAGTGGCTTCAACTTTTAAGCTATTGCCCATTCTCAAAATCAACTCGCTAGAGTACAACTCCTTCTATTTTTTAACAAACTTATGTTATTACATAAGTGCAATCCATGACCTAAATCAATTATCCTAGTGGTCAAATCAATAGTAGAGCAATTTCATTTAATCATGTGAAGGTCTGCTACCCTTTTTTAATTGAAAACATTTATCAATTTTACATACCAATCTAAACACTTTAGGCTTATGACATCTAATATGCCTTGCAATAAAGTTATTATATTTACCATCACTAGTAACCTAGAATGAAATAATTAGTATTAGTTATTCATGTATTAAACTAATAATGATAAGGTCTTAAATCTTTATAGGTTTTTCCATTAATTTTTGAAAATAATTATCCTCACTATTATTCATATATCTCTTCAAGGTAATTATATTGGGCTAGAACCCCTTTCAACATGTTATAATCTTAGGGATAGCCCAATAAATTGCAAAAGGCCTAATTGGGTAGGCAACAGAGGTTGCCTATTGCATTTTTATGTAACTCCTAGATTAGTTAGGTGACAACTCTTTAGCTAAATGCATCATATACATTTTTTCTAACGATCACATTTAACATCATGTGGTCAAGTTTGTAAGCATTCAGACAAAAAGACATTAGTTGAGTAAGACCCATTAATTATAACTCAAGCAATTCGGGTGGAAGGGACTTTGGGGATAGCCTAATCCTTGTAGTCAAAACTTGGCTAACTTGTTTAATCTAATGAAAGGTGTCTTTTTTCATGTGAAGCATATGACTCAATATTGTAAGAGGGATTTTGTTTGTTCATTTTATCTTTTAATCAATGTCTTATCATATTTACATTCATAGCATTTATAATATCATGTAAAATAAATCTACTATCATGCATACTACTTAGATGATTATAGACTACTATCTTGTGCAATTTCCTTAAGCCATCAAAGGAAATTGCATGGTCAATCCTACGTGATTGCATACAAATCTTTGAAAGCTTCTTGTAATCTCCTGGGTTTCATGGTGCCTCATTTTCAATCTTCATCTTTGAGTTACAAAATTTTTCCTAACTACCCTAATTTTACATTTTTATGTAATCTAATTACATTTCTAATAAAGAAACCTAAGTTATATTTGAGGGAATTTAAGTGAGAAAATAATTTTACAACCCTAAAGAAAATAAAGTCAAAGAAGTTTTACAAACCCTGTTTAAAAAATTGAAACATCCATGAACAATTAACCATATATCTACAATCATAATGGGCCTAGTCCATAATCATCTAAAATATCCACAACAATTATGAATATATACACATATGTTTTAAATTCAAGTTACCAATTTTTGACGTCAAATAATTTATCCATATTTAATTTAAATAAGAAGATAATTTTTTACATGACATTTATTCTAATCATATTAGAATAAATCCTATTCCAAATAGGATTCATTATTTAAATTAAATATATTTTTCAATTAATCAAATTAATTGAATTTAATTCCATGCTTATTATAATATCCAATTTATATCTTAAACAATTTAAGAAAATAACACAATTGGATAATTAGGTGTTTGATGATATGCAAGAGTTTTAATTGGATTCAACCTCTTAGGGAGGTACATTGTGCCACCTTGCTAATATTTGTCAAAAAATATTTTTAGTTTAATATAATATGATCATATTTGATTTTAAATTGTAAGAAAAAAGTAAAATTAGAAGAGTCCAACTCCAAGTAGGATAGGGATAATGCAATTTTGGGATTTTATACCACTTGTAGGAAATTCAGGACAACAAGTAATCAAGTTACAAAAATTTTACTAATTAATTCATAAAGATTGCAGTAGAAACAAATCAAAAAGATAAAGCTAGTACTCCCTAAATGGTATCATTTTGCATGATTATGATTAATCTTTAATTTCAAGAACCTAAAGAACGAATCAATGTTTGAGCATACCTCAATCTTGAGAAGTCTTTTAGCAATACCATGACCCCAGGAACACATACACTGAGCCCAATTGTCATAAACAAAAACTGTCCAATTGTCTAGCCTCTAACAGTTATCCACACAGGTGATCTAGAAAACTTTCAATAAGGAAAATATTTTGTTACCGGGAGCTGTGCTAGTAGCATAGGTTTGAATAAAACTTCCTATGCACTTAGAACACCTTGATTCTATAATCAAATTTTAGAAGAAAATGATTTTTCTCCAAAAAGAACCAAGATTATGTAATCCCTCTTTAGAGTTTTAGGGAGAAAATGTAAACCAGATTATCAAAGCTTTCTCAGTCAATTTTTCAAGTGCAAAAACAAATATATGAGATAGCAATCACTAGGCAAAATATCTAGGGTTTAAACTTTTAATTTCCAAGAAATTACAATGCTACCCTTGGCCCAAGTGAACTTACTAAAATTAGGCCTAAGTAAACATTACTTGTATTAGATATATTAGCCAGTCTTAATTTAATTTCTACTAATCACCATCATGTGTATGACCTACTACACCCTTATCATATTGGCTATAAATGTAAACTACCCCAATAAAGCATATTTTATATTTATAGACCAACATTGACATCCAGCAATACATCATGGCCACCTAACATGTAGGGAGTGTCAATATGGTTTTGATAGGCCTTTCAATGTTTAATATCTTAGTGTAATAATTATCCTTTCATCATATACCTTAGAATTTGCAAAAGCATGGTCCAATTTCTGCTCTTAGCCTATTCCATATTAGTATGCAACCCTATGCGTTAATTTCATAATCAATATTGCCTTAGCCAAGAACTTTGAGTTAGTAGAATTCAGGTATATACGAGATATGTCCCCCATATCATTTGGGGTAATGAATCCTCTTTGGACCACTTATTCACGTACCATAGGATGCAGGCCATACCCAAAACCACCCTACCATATACATCCATCTATTGTGGACTCATTCCTATTGGAATCAAAGTATGATACTCTTCATATGAGATAACCTGGTGTCACAAGTCTAAGGATCACTTACATTACTAACAGATGAGAATATTTCCACAGGCATTTAAGTAAAATACCAGTGAAACTCTCATAGGTAGATATGTTTAGTGAACTTGTTACCATAACAAGTACCCATAAATGTCTCTAAGTATATTTATACTTCAACTATGTGATCAGTTGCAAACATCACATGCCTAGAGACTTGCATATTGATGATATTTGTCCATTTTCAATGCCTTGTTTTGGCAATATGATGACCAGAAACATTATAGAAACACAGCTTTGATGCATAGGGATCTCAAAATTATAACATTTTACAATTCCCTTACAAGGCTAATTTGTTTCATAGGTTTTATCTATATAAGATATTTACAACAATTATACAATCAAATCTTATGGATAAGGAAATACCTTTGTAACATTAATAAAATTTACTGTTTGATTACATAAAATTACTAAATGCTAATGCCTTATAAGCCATAACAATTGGCTTACACAAACACATAGTGTATCATATAATTGTCATTACTTATATAGAAATAACCAAGTTAACAATTTTTTAGATGTGTTTAGATTTATTGCTAGATTGAAGTGTGAAAATCGAGTTTGAATTTTAAAAAGTTCAAAGAAAATCTAGGAGAAAAAAAATTCAAATTGACGAAAATTGATTATTTCCTTATATAAGTGAGATTTTGGCATTTCTTAACAAAATTGATAATTTTGAGTTTAAAAGTAAGAATTGATAAAAATAAAAATTAACAAAATGAAGAAAAAAAACTCTTGCCTTAATCTAAGCTAGAAAGGGAATCGACGCATGTTTTTAACTCAATAGGGGTTAACATCACTCATTTAAAGGCATTCGTTTGCTTCGTAGAGGGATCTAAAAAAATCAATTAATGTTGATAAATGTTGAAAACAAGGAACTGTATCACACTAGTCCACTTTTTGATTTTATTCTAGGCTAATCTGAAGGTTGTAAGGGTTAAATAAGGTACCTTTGGAAAGATAACTCAATAAGGATTAATGTAAAAATATTTTCAAAAGTCCCATAAAATTACTGTCTAGGTGTACAACATTATTAAAGTCAAGCCTAGTTTGATGCTGGCAACATGTGTAAGGGAAATGGCATAGTAGATTTTGAAAAATCATTTTAAAGTCAATGGAAATTGTTAAATCACAAAACACTACATTTTTGGAAAAAGAATTTCATGAAACTTTTGGGAAAATTATTTAAGAATCAATAAAAATCATCTGGTGGGCTAATGTCCTAAATAAAATGCTAATAGTTGATTCCAGGGGTTTTCGACAAAGTTGGCTTGAAAAATCATAAGTACTTAGTCTAGAATAATTTAAAGGCAAACATTGAAAGGTAATTCGATGTCCTTTGAAGGAAAATGCTAGAAAATATCAAAAAATCATTTAGCGTTTGAAAATAATTTTTCAAGTAAGGGTCACAATGTTACCAATGTTGAAATAGGGTAACTCAAGTTACAGATGTTTGAATATTTATTACAAAATAGGGGTTAATGATAGTAGCTTCACAAGCTCATTTGCATAATCTCAAAGAATTTTGGGATGATGAAATAACTCATTAACCATGTCACTATTAAAGGATAACTAGGCACAAGATTAAGGCATAATCAATTTAAGATAAATTAAAAAAAAAACTTATTTTATCTTTAAAACCAAAATATTTGGCCTTGAATCCAAACATAGAGCTTGACTTTTCCCTATGATTGGAAGCCTAATTGATAGAAAACCTTAAATGCATGTTAATCTCCATTATTTAAGGTTAACATAAAGTTAATTTTGGTGCTTTTAGAAAATGGAATTTTGACATAGTAAACAAACATTTTGCTAAATATGCAGTGAAATAAATATGACATTCATGGCAATAAACAAAGATAAAATGCTTAGACAAACAAATATGATATTTAGACATGAAAATAATGATAAAAATATAAAGAAATGAACAAAGAGATGCGTGGAGATGTTAACATCATGAATGACATCAAGAATCATGCCATAAGAGATGATATGGATGTGTTTACCCAAGAAAAAGCATGTTGGAATTTTTAAGACATCATTAAAAGATGATTTTAAGATAAGCCAAGCACATAAACATAGAGAAACATGGTAAAAGAGTTAACAAAGTACCAAAAGTCTTAAGTTTACCATAACCAAAGCCATAAAATGCATGAGAGTCCTAAGAATAGGGTCATGGTCACATGGATATGGCTCACTAAAATGATGAAAATGATGATAATAAAAGAAAATAAAATAGAGAAAAGTTAGAAATTATACCAAGAGTCTTTAATCTTTGCTTTTGCCTTTGAGCAAGATACTAATCAATTTTAAGCAAAACTTATTCCCTTACTTTTCTATAGATTAGCAAGAAGGGAATGTAAAAAATGACCTTGACCGTTTCAGTATCAAAGAAGGGGAGATTAGAAAAGAGAAATAAGGGAAATGAAGGGCTTTAAGGGGGTTTTTGAAGGGGTGAAGAGGGAGCTACGAGAATTTTGTTTTTCTAAGGTTGAAAGGAATAGTAAGGTATCAAGGAATGTAAAAAGTATGTAGAATCCTCATTGGCTAAGCACATAATGTATCTTTATAGGATTTAATTTTAGCCATAAAAAAACCTAGTAAAGGTAGGGTATTTAAGACATTTGTAATGTATAATGTGATGAGTCATTGTACAATAAAGTAAGTTTACAACGTTTAATTGGTTAATCTTAATTTTTTGCAGCCAAAAAGGTCATGCTTAAGCTGATCAAATGAGTAATCTTATCTTTATCTTTCATTCATCCGCATTTAACATAAAATATCCTTTTGCGAAGCTTAATTCACATGATATAACCCAATGCTTAAGGCCTAAAAATTAAATCCACATGATTTTGAGAAAATTATGCTTGAGATTGGATGATTTTGTAAGCGAAAATTAAGACCAAATTTGAGTTTTAATGTAATGCTGCAAAGGGTGAAAAATGCCTCGAAGTAGTCCAAAAACACATGAAGTATCGTTACATTGAAGATTGTTTCGATACATAGAGCAATTTTTACCCAAAAATATCGATACATTGATGAATGCATTGATACATTCAAGCCTGTATCGATACATTTGGCCAAAAATTATTATTTTTCTAACATAACCCTGTATCGATATAAATGCAAATGTATCATTGCATTGAACAAATATATCAATCCATATCCTCTTGTATCGATACAATTAATGGATTTTTATATTTTAATAACGTGAAGGCATTATGTGATACCTAAGGGTCATGTATCATACATACATGTGAACATGTGAATTTTATACACCTTCAGCTCTTTGAATACCTCACTTTAGTTGGGAATGATGGGTAACTGATCTATGCTTGTCTAGATGACCTGACATTTAATATCTTTAATGTTGGCCCAGATAAAATAAGGTGTCTAAATTTCCTTTTTTTGGCTATTGCTGAGTATGTGAAATAAGACAAAAACTGATTAACACCTTTTTTTATTTGGGCATGCTTGTTTTTATGACATAAAAACCAAAATTAATGTGACATCAGGATAAGAACAAAATTTTTGTGGCAATTTCAATTTTGCAAAAAGGCAAAGTTTGAGTTTTTAGATGAAAGCTTTAGATTACAATCCTAGGCTTGGCCTATCCCTAAGTTTGACTTAAAAATAATGAACATTTTTGAATGAAAGACCTAGGCTATGACCTTAGGCTTGACCTATCCCTAGGTTTAACGTAGAATGACAAAATACCAATGAGTCAGATCATGACCAACTAGTAACATTGGACTTTGAAAGGATTTCTTGACAAAGATGCCAATGAGCTAGATCATTACATTCCAGTAACATTAAACTTTGAAAGGATTTCTTGCAGAGGTCTTTTATAGAGATTCTTCACAAAAATTCTTAACATGGGCCAGTTAGCCTCATCTAGCCTACCAATGTCACTGGGCTTGATTTTTGATGATAGGCCAATTAGCTGAAACTAGCTTACTGGCATCATTAGGCTTGACTCTTATAACATGTGCCAATTAATTGAGTTGAGCCTATCAATACTGGGCTTGACTTTATTTACATGTGCCAATTAGTCTAGTGTAGCCAACCACATCACTGGGCTTGATTTTCTTTACATGAGCCAATTAGCCAGAATTAGCTTGCTAGTGTCATTGGGATTAACTTTCTTGATGTGGGCTAATTAGCCAAAACTAATCTACTAGCATTATTGGGCTTAACTTTCTTGACATAAGCCAGTTAGCCAGAACTAATCTACTAGCATCACTGTGCTTTGACTTTTGATGATGGGCTAATTAGCTGAAAGAGTCATTGGGATTAACTTTCTTGACGTAGGCCAATTAGTTGGAAGTAACCTATCGATGTCATTAGGCTTGACTTTTTTAACATGATATTTTGGAGAAATAGAGTTCTTACCTGAATAGCCCTTTAATATGTTGATTTTTGATGTTAAAGGTTCTTACCTAAATGATCTTTAAGGTTTCATAGATTTTGCTTAACATGATGGTGACAAAATGGTGTTATATAATGACAACATGAATGCATGATCTCATGTGATGATGTAAGTGCAACTTTCTTAAAGATATGACTATATGATCATGACATAGAGTTAATACGGCGTAGATAGTGCAAGTTATCCACTTGATTAGAAGCTCTAAAAAATGTTTTCCTAATTCTATAGTTTGAAGTGCTAACTTAAACTTGAAAGGCTTTATGATCATGACCTTTTTTGGATGATTTGATGCTTGGATAATTATTTTCTTGACTTACGTTGTTCGATGGCCTTTTTGACAGTCTAAGAATTTATGTTTCTTAACTGAGGATATTTGATGATCTTTTCTAGCAGAGCTAGTTGGTTTTTCTGACAGTTTGAGGACTGGGTGACTTCTGGCTAGGTTATTTATGTATCTTGATTGACTTGGTTAGTGTTTATGTCTTGATGGTGTCTTTTGACTAAATTAAATATGCTTTACTTAGGTTTGATGGCTTTCATGATGAATGATTCTTAGAAGTTGAGAAAGGTTAACACATGATCATGACTGGCATATGTTGAGTATGAGGGATTCATGATGTTGATAATCAAGATTCGAACAGAGCTCTTTGTGCTCTTTTCATCTTTTTAATATAATATCAAGAAATCCTTATATGAATTTTATTTGATTATCAAGTAATATCACTTAAATGACAATCATTTTGCAATATGGATGTGATGTGAAGAGGTTAAAAAGAAACAAGATAGTTTTTTCTTCATGACAAAAAAGAAGATATAATTCTATTTACATTTGACAAAGGTATAATGACAATAAGGTAATCTTTTAGGCAATTGATGCCCTTGACAATCATTACATGAATGCTTTATCCGATGCACATCAAGATATTTCTTAAATGATCAACATGTATGGTATGAGCCAATATTTTAAACACCCCTAAGATTACTCTATACCATTTTATAGTTGCTCCAGACTAGGCTACTCTTCTTTATCTCTCTAAACTCGAGATAGGTTTGATTTGGTCAAGGTTTGTTTTGATCTAAGGTTTAGTCAAAGGTAAGGTTAAGCAGGATTTAGCATGGCCAAGGTTGGGCGAAGGTTGATTGAGGAGGCCTTTTGACAAGTGTATGGATAGGATTTGGTTTATATACATTTTGGGTCTAGCAAGGTTAATTTTTCCTGGGCTCCCTTTTTGGGATTTCAACTTAGGTCAGGTTGGTTATATAGAAGCCCTGTCAAGTTTTCATCTGAGACCCTTTTTTTACTTTTTCATTTTTTATAAAAGATGCCTTTTCAAGTTTTTATTTTTTAAGCATAGTATTTTTTGATAGTGTCTGAGTTAATCAAATAAGGTAAAATGTTGCCATCCATTTATGCTAGGATTGGGGCTCCTTTAAAGAAAGCCTATTTCATGACATAAGGTTCCTTCCAATTAGGGATCCACTTAACTTAGGTATTATTGATGATTAAAAGAATTAGATTTCTAATTCTTCTTCATAAAACTAACAAGGGTAAACATTTTTGTTATAGGCCTTAATCATGCACTTTTGATGCATTTGCCAATGACGAATGGCTTTCATCTATTTTTTTTTATGAAGTTTAAGTAGTCATATTTGTTTTTGACCCATTCAACCTCTTTGAGTTGAGCCTGCATCAAAACTCTTAGAGAAAGGATCTTAACATCAATAGGTAGAACAACCTTTGTCCTATAAACTAGGGAGAATAGGATAGCATCTATGGAAGTCTATACTAAAGTTCAAAATGAGTGAAATACAAAGAGTAGCTTCTCATGCCAATCTTTGTAAGTCTCAACCATTTTCTCGACTATTTTTTTAATGTTCTTGCTAGCTGCCTTGGCTGCCCTATTCATTTTTTGATGGTATAGCACCAAGTTATGATGCTAGATTTTGAATTGAGAACATACTGCTTCCTTATTTTGTTGTTCAAGTTGCAAGCATCGTCTATGATGATTTATTTGGGAAGCCCATATTGGTAGATAATATCTTGCTTCATAAATTTGCATACAATTAACTTGGTGACATTGGCGTGTAAGGTTACTTTTATTATTTGGTGAAATAGCCAATTACCACTAGAGTGAATCTATGCCCATTAGAAGCCTTAGGGGTAACAGGCCCGATCATATCCATATGCCACAAAAAGAAAGGCCATAGGGTTATCATGACATAAAGCGGTGAAAATAAGACACTGATCTTGTCTACATAGGTTTGACATTTATGACATTTTGGCATAATTGATACAGTCCCTCTCAATAGTTAACTAGAAATATCCTAATCTCATAACTTGCTTTACCATCCATTGTCCTTTGGAATGTGTACCGCAGATCCTCTCATGGATTTCCTTATGGATTACCATGCTTTGGGAGCATTAACATATTTAAGTAAAATTTCTCGACCTTTCTTGTATAGGATTTCCTGATCTAGTATGAAACACATAGCCATTCTTTTGATAGTCTTTTTGTCATTTTCTATGGCATGTTCGAGGTATTTTTGATCTTGAATGTAGCAGACGATGTCATAGTACCATGGTAGGCCATCCCTCTCATCTTTAATGTTTTGATAGTGTGCTGAAGTAGTATAGATGCTCATTTAAATAGAAGCAACATTTATTTCTTGATTAACTTTGAACATAGATGACAAGTTGGCTAGAGGACTATTTGGTTCTCTTCTCGAGGTAAGTGTTGAAATTGACATCTTTAAATTCTTTCCTAAGTTTTGAGATTAGTTTCCTATGGTTTTCCATTTTTGTTTCAATTGGTTGATGATTAAGGTCAAATCCCTAAAAACCTACAAAGTTTTGCAATTTTTCTTAATAGCCACTTGGAGCCTCATGACACAAGTTTCATAGTCTACTATGTTATTAGTGTAGTCATTTAGTCTAGCCAGAAAAGGATATTGACACCCATCAGGTGAGATTAGTATTACTCTGATTCAATGCCCAGAACATTTATCGCTCCATCAAAATACATCTTTCAAGATTTTCATGACTAAAAGTTTCTTCGCTTTAGTTATGCACATCAGATCTTCATTTGAGAAATCAAAGTTCAATGGTTCATAGTCACTTATTGCCTAATATGCCAAGAAATCAATAATTGCACTACCCTTAATGGGTTTTTGATAACATAGATGATGTCGTATTCAAAGTGTAGAACTTGCCACCTAGTTAATCTTCTTGATAGTGTAGGGCTTTGCATAAATACTTGATAGGATTAAGTCTCGTGATTAGCCATATGGTGTGGTATAACATGAATTGTTTAAGTCTTCGAGCGGTCCAAGCCAAAGCACAATATAACTTTTCAGTTGTGGAATAGTTATTCTCACACTCTATGAACTTTTTTTCTCAGGTAGTAGATAGCTTGTTCTTTCTATCCTAACTTAGTATGTTGCCTAAGCACGTAACCCATAGACTTATTATAGACTGTTAGGTAAAGGAATAGAGGTCGATCAGGAACTAGTGATACAAGTACTCGCAGGTTTGATAGGTAATGTTTGCTTTTGTCAAAGGCTTCTTGACATTTTGCATTTCATTCCCTAAAATTCTATTTACAAAAAAGTTAAAAGATCAAGTCATATTTATTGATGAGCTTTTTTCAAAGACTTCTTAACATTCTTTATTTCATGTTTGTACATAGATTCCTATAAGCTTTTGGGCAAAAGCAAGTAGGTTTAGTTCCTGACAGTACATGAAAAAGAGACTTAAAAAGTGCAAGGGTTTCTTATATAACCCCATTGTCAAGAGTAGATTTAACACTAATTACGTTCATTATTGGTTTGACATGAATATGTAGAGGATCTATAGCAATGTTGGGTCCCTGATTCATCTCAAATTGCTAGACCTTAAAGTTAATAAGGTTATACCTTTCATTTAAATGATATGCAATTCTTGATGTCATGCCTTGGTGCCCCGGTATGGTATTCAAAATGGGTATTAGCATCATAGCATTGAGGTTATAGGGGCTTTTTCTCAAAGACATAAATAGAAGCGAACAAATGGCCCTAGAGTAGAGTTTGTAATGCTTTTATAAGTCATAGGATCAAGATCAAAGTGTTGTCTTTGAGAATTCATTCCTTGATTGTTTTAAGCATTGTTGAAAGAGGCATCAACATTTCAATTAACAGGGGGTTAATTGATTCATAGAGAATTTGGTGCGACAGTAAAAAATGGGTTATAGGTCATAACATGATCCGATTGAGAAGGGATCTTGATTGGATTAGAGTGAGGCAAGTTGGGATAATGACTTAACTTAGACGGGTTGGCATAACTTATGGCATCTTCCTTTCTTTCCTTCTTTTTGGTGGCGATCAGCTTCTTGCTTGATCCAGATGATTTTTCCTAACATTATGCTACTTTTGATTGTAGCATGGATTATTTCACCAGATAGAACAATATTGGCAAATTTCTTAGTGGCCTTCGTTATCAATTTGTCAAAGTATAGGGCATATTGGGTATTGATAAATGTCATGGTCATCTCTTTTTTAGTTAAAGAGGGCTAAACTAAGGCCGCCTCTTTTCTCTATTGTTGGGTGGGTTACCTAAAACTCTCGATGGCTTCTTTTCTAAGTTCATGAGAGAGAACTGGTTGGGAGCCTAATTTGACATGTGCTGGTATTGATTCAAGAAAGCTTCAGCCAAGTTAGCCCATGACTAGATTTTGACGTTGTTGAGCTAAATATACCATCGAGTGATTGCCCTAGTTAAAATGTTTTAAAAATAATGTATAAGAAGCTTTTAATCATTTTCATACCTAGCTAGGCATATTCAGATATGCATAGTAGGGTCAATAGTTCTATTGAATTCTCAAAATTTGGTACCTTAAACTTTGAAAGAATGGCAAGATTAGACACCAAAGACAAAGATTCTACATCAATGGCTTTAAATATATCATTCCCCTTGATAGCCGTGAAGCATTTCTCCAAACTGATACTTGTCCATATCGTTAGTAGACATTACATATTTTTGACCATTGGCCTTTTTTTTGTCATCATCATCATCATCATCAAGGGTTGTGTGATCGATTGGAGAGACTCCCATATTCACTTATTGAAACCTAAGGATGAATTAATTCATCACCATACGGTTCAAATAGATTATCATTAGTACCTGTACGGCTGGTGTTGTGATTTTAATTACAATTGATTCCATCTATTAGTGAAGGGATTTTCTAGGTTAGCCGGCTCCTTTCTTATATCCATGGTACTAGCCCGCCCCATTCTTTTCTTGGAGGCTATCATTAACTCCATAAGTTTCATGATCTAAGCTTGTATTTTGCCAATGAAGCATTTGATTTTGAGACTCTTTATGCATTAATTAAAGTTGTTCAATTCATGCCTGATGATCATTTTCTATGATCTGTTTCTGGCAACAAGTATAGTAGCTGTGTGAAATAATTAGTTTCATATTCCTTTTTTGATTTCAAAATCCTTTATACTTTTATGACCATTCCTGTTTGACTCTTATGACATGTATTTATTAATGATTTCTTATGATGAAATGATAATAGGTATGAAATCATGACAATAACTGATTATTGATATGGATACATGAATAAAGTGGCAAAAAAATTAGGTTAGCTATGCAAATGCAAGTGAGAAAATTGGCTTGTAAGACAGCTTCATCAATAGCATCTTTCATAAAGCAGCAAGCATATTTTAATTACAATTGATTCCATCTAAAGCCTTGAAGATATGTGCTAATCTTTTTTTTACTAGTAGAGGTTTTAATGCTTTGCAGTATACCTTATATGATTTAGCTTATTTAATGTTGAGTAATGCAATGTATTCATTGACAGTCGAGACCAAGTTTTTTGATTAAAAGTAAAGCATTGGTATATTGGATTCCAAAACTATGCCGCTGCTTGTAACAGACCAAAATCCACTTGGACATAAAGTAAAAGGGCTATGTCATTTAGATTGTTGCTTTAACTAGCCTATATGTGCTTCAGATCATGCCAATCATTTTGACTATATCCTACCTTAAACTTGTCATATGTTTCCAAGCCATAATCGAGCCTAAAGATATCCTATTTTTATGTCACCAACCTTTTGACCATGCTTTGACTTTTTCAAAAGACCAAGGAAAGGAAGCGGGTTGTTGTTTCATGACAACTCTCCTTGATAAACACTGAACCTTTAACCAATTGTCCAATAATGATGATTATGATGATCTGATGCATGCAACATAAAAAAGAATAGTAGGTTAGTGGCAAAACACTAACAATAGACAAGAATAACAAATAAAAGAATAAAAATGAAAATAAATATGAAAATTACCTTGATAATAGGTACTACAATGCTTAGGGGCAGACATGACAATTGCAAATATTATGACAAGCTAAGTATGGTCAGGTCAAAATCACCCTTATTGTGGTGATATGGCACTTGCAAGATGAGTTAACAACCTAAATGATGATGTTGGTATTTGACACACATTAAAACATTACCGAGTAGCATAACGATTTACCTAGGTGATGTTTTACTGTTATCGAGGTGGTACGATACCTCTTGGTGACAAAACTAACTGGCTAGGAGGTGATGTTCGTTCATCATCACCTAGAGGTAGGTATGCATTGAGCCATCATTTGGACAGCATGGCAGCTTATTTGAGTTAGATAGGACTTTCTTTAGGATAATGTAGTTTCCTTGCAAGTGATGACATCTGTTTGCCATCATTATTGACAAAAGTTAATGTCAATTAGATAGCATAACGACATGTCCCGACAAAGAATTGCAAACATGACTAATAATTTTTGTTCACTATTGCCTATATAACTATGGTATATAAGAGTAAAGGTAAAAAGTGTTTCCTCAATGTTCTTATTCTTTAGGTTATTCTAATAGTATTCTGGTATGATTTGACATAGTTTAACTCATAGGCTTACTATATTAGGTTGAGTTGATACCTAAATAGGTATTTAAATTGCTTCTTCATTTGATAAGGGTAGCTGAAGCACCTCGATCCTAGGCCTATCACAGGGTTAGTGAAACAGGTTTGATCTATTGGATGTATTTCTTTATACAAATGCTAAAGGTTACTCACAAGAGACATAGTAATTTACACCCCAAAAGTTTTTGCTATGCCTATGCAAATGGTTACTCAAAAGGACTTATAGCTCACTTCCTCCTAAAATTTAGGACCCTAATCCCACCATAGAGTTTGGTGAGAATCTAATGCAAATGCAAGTGCACAATATGTGTTGGGGAAACAATCCAGCTTTTGTTTCCCCTTATTATCATACATGTGAATCGATATTTATTCGGGAAGAAGATAACCCTTAATGAGCACAAGACAAAATCATGAAAAGTAAAAGATTAATAGACAAATGAAAGAAGATAATGGCAAAAAACCAAGGGAACCGAGAATCATGTAAGACATGACTAGTCATAGGCCTAACTCTTTAAATTGCATCCCTAGTGGAGTCACCATGCTGGCGGCAATGTGCCTCTTATGAAGAAAATAGAGTAATGACTTAAAAATATTTTCAATAAGGAAATGTCCTCTCAACTGAGAGCCTTTCTTTTTGATGTGATAAGAGCGAGAAAATATGGATTCTCGGCTCTTGATCTTCTGTGGGGATCATCAGATAATCACTTATCTAATTGTTTTTAGGTGACCACTATAAAGTGACCAATGTTTGAGTCACAATTGATCATTTAGGTTAGGAATGATCTGGTGCCTATTGAAACTAATATTCCAAGTTCTGAAACTCAAAACATCAATTCCATGGTCGTGTGGTCTAGAGATTCCATGATTGGGTTTGGGAATTGGTTACTCGTGGAAAAGGTTTAACACCCCTATGATATCACAAATTAGTACAATCTAGCTATGTCTTAACTTGGTTTCTGTTCCCTTGGTTTGACTTGTCATTTTTAAATGTAATCACTTTTTTATCCATGAATTAGGATGAAATAGAGATTTTATAAAATGATGTCATATGCATCTCGAATATATGGGAAACATAGAGATTTTTTATAAAATGATCTTCGAATTTAATTTTGAAAATTGGATATTTTGTGTGAAGCTTAAAGGATATTGGCATAAAACATTGCCTTTATGATTTTTGAAAATGATTTGGAAATATGAATGTAAGATGAACACCATGAAGAGAAACATATTAGTAAGATAAAAAATTAGATAATATTACATAAAAAATTGAACAAGAAGGAAAAGAGGGTCGATCAAAATGTATCTCGTGATTGTCATCTGTAATCTAGAAATAACCAAGTTAATAATTTTTTAGATGCGTTTGGATCCATTCGTTGATTGGGGCATGAAATTCGAGTTTAAATTTTGAAACGTTTAAAGAAAATCTAGGAGAGAAAAAATTTGATTTTTAATGATTTTTAAAAGGTGAGATTTGAAAATTTAAATTGACAAAATTGACTATTTCTTGACAAAAGTGACATTTTTGATGTTTCTTAACAAAACTGATAATTGTTGAGTTAAAAAGTAAGAATTGACAAAATTTTAAAAAATGCTCATGTATTGATCCGAGCTCAAAAGGGAATCGACATGTTTTTAGACTCGATACGAGTTGCTCGGACTCAGTTAAAGATATTCGAATGGCTCGAAGAGGGATCTCGAAAAAATTAATTAATTTTGATAAATGCCAAAAACATGGGACAACATTTTGCTAGTTCCCTTTCTGATTTTATTCTGTGCTAATTCGAAGTGGTAAGGGTCGGGTGAGGTACCATTAGAAAGATAACTCGATAGAATTAATATAAAAATATTCTAAAAATCCTAAAATGTCACTTTGTAGGTGGAAATAATTATTGAAGTCTAGACTAGTTCAACGCTGGTAGCATGTGCAAGGGAAATGGCATAGCATACTTTGAAAAATCATTTCGGACTTATTTGGAAACATTAAATTGCAAACAATAACTTTTTGGAAAGGAAATTTAATTAAATTTTAGGAAAAACATTTAAAAATCTAGTAAAATCATCAGGTGGGCTAAAGTGGACTAAACAAAATATAAATCATTAATTTCAAGGGTTTCAAATAACATTGGTTCCAAATATCGTAGCTCTTTCATCAAGGATGATTTAAGGGTAAATATGGAAAGATAATTTGATGTCTTTTAAAAAATGCCATAAAATATAAAAAATTCATTTAGGGTTGAAAATGATTTTCAAGTCAGGGTCATAATGCTGCTAGTGTTGAAATAGAGGAATTTTTTGATTTTAGGTTTCCTAGAACTAAACTCAAGTTATAGACGTTCGAGTGTTTGTGGAAAAAAAAGGTCAGTGACAATGGCTTTATAAGCTTGTTTGCACAATCTCTGAGTAGTTTGGGATGATGAAATAGCTCATTAACTATGTCACTATTAAAGCACAACTAGGCATAGGATTAAGGCACAATCAATTTGGGATAAGTTAAAAAAACTCATTTTATATTTGAATCTAAAATATTTAGCCTTATTTGGCCTTGAATCAAAACATAAAGAGTTAATGTTTCACTAATATTGGAAGACCAATTGATAGAAAACCTTAAATCCATGTTAATTTCTAGTATCCATAGTTAGCATAGACTTAACTTTAGGGGTTTTTATAAAACAAAATTTTGACTCATAGCAAACAAACATTTTGATAAATATGTAGTGAACTAGATATAAACAAGGAGATGCATGAAGGTGTGAGGTTATGAATGACATCAAAAATCATGCCATGAAAGATGATATAGATATGTTTAACTAAGAAAACGCATGCTGAAATTTTCAAGATAGCATTAAAAGATAGTTTAAGACAAACCAAACTCGTAAAAATAGTGAAACATGGTAAAAGGGTTAACAAAGGGCCAAAAGTCCTAAGTCTACCACATCTAAGATCGCAAAATACATAAAAGTCATAAGAATAGGGCCATGGTCACATGAATATGGCTCATTAAAATGATGAAAATGATGATAACAAAAGAAAACAAAATAAAGAAAAGATGAATGTTATACCAAGAAGCTTTATCCTTGCTTTTTACCTTTGAGCAGAAAACTAATCAAGTTTAACTTACTTTCTTCCCTCTCTATGCTATGGATTAGCAAGAAAGTAAAAGAGAAGCTTATGGTTGTAGTATCAAAGGAGGAGATTTAGAGAAGAGAAATAAGAGAAATGGAGGGTTTTAAGAGGGTTTTTAGAGAAGTGAAGAGGAGCTATGAGAATTATGGTTTCCTAAGGTTGAGATGGAATATGTGAGGTATCAAGGAATGTATAAGTGTGCAAAATCCTCCTTGGCTGGGCACATAATGTATCTTATATAGGATTTAATTTTAGCCATAAAAAACCTAGCAAAGATAAGGGTATTCAAACATTTTTGATGACAAATGTGACCAATCACTGTACCATGAGGTGAGTTTATAACATTTGAATAGTTAATCTTAATTCTTGCAACCAAAGAAAGGCATGCATGAGATAATCAAATAAGTAATCTCATCATTACCCTTCACTTATCCAGATTATAACATGAAATGTCCTTATGCCAAGCTTAATGGACCATTCAAAAATGCTATAATCTAATGCTTAATACTCAAAAATTAAATCAACATGATTTTGAGGAAGTTATGTCTAAGATTGGATGATTTTTGAAGCCAAAATTATGACCAAATTCGAGTTTTGATGTAATGGTGCAAAAAGTGAAAAATTTCTTGAACTAGGTTAAAAACATATGGAATATCGACAAATTGAAGATTGTATCGATACATAGAGCAATTTTTACCCATAACTATTGATACATTTAGGCCTGTATCAATACATTAATGAATGTATTGATACAATTGGTCAAAAATAGTGATTTTAGTTAAAACATAACCTTGTATCAATACAAATTCAAATGCATCAACACACTAAGAAATGTATCAATACAAGGCCTCTTGTATTGATACAATTAGTGAATTTTTGGATTTTGATGATGTGGAGGCCTTGTATCAATACCTAAAGGTCATGTACTAATACATATATGTGAAAATGCAAATTTGATACATCTTTGGCTCTCTAAACACCTTACCTTGCCCGAGAATGGTAGGTGACTAATTTATACTTATCTAGATGACCTCAATGATGTCTTGAACAATAACCTTTTTATGTCTTAGATATTGGCTTGGACAAAATATGGTGTCTACAACATGTTATATGCAACTATATAAAAATAATTTCATCTAGGTTCTTTAATTGATTTTGGAGAAATGGTAGCTATTTCTTAGTCTGAATCCTTTTAGACAAAGTAGTAATGATCGAAAGGTCTAACATAGGTCTTGGATAAGTTTAATAGAATTAATTCAATAAAAAAGGCATTTGAGCTTACTTAAGTGATTTAAGATAAAAAATGTTAGACTTAAAAAACTGAAACTTGGGTCACAAAAATCTAAGTATAGTGAAAGTTGACTTATTTATGCTTTTTAAGAAAGGTAGGATGATTATTAAAGACTTTAGAGTCAAAAGAGGCCCTGTTTAAAAGTTAGACTTAAAAGTTAATAGAAAGTCAAAAGTCAACTATTGACAAAGTCAATAGTTAAAAAATCAATTGTATGACACAAGGTTTGGCTTTCAAATTTGTGGAGCTTTGTAACTCAAAATTTGAAGTAGATTGCACCAATATGAGATTAAGCATGAAAAGTAGGTCAAGAAAGTGCAATCAAGTTTGGGTCATGGGGAGACCTCATAAAATTAAATTTTTAAAGGTGTAATCTAAGAGTTCCTAGATAGGGAACCCAAATTTTTTAAAAGTACGTCATTATGGAATATTTTATCTACGATAAGGAGCATCCAATAAGAAATATCAAATTAGAACCATAATTGGCTCTAGAAAGAAAATGTATAAGATTAGGTAGAATTGGTTATATGGTTGAATTAATAGTGTCACATGCCTAATGTCCTAGTTTCAAAGTTTCCTACAATACAAGCATTTATGACCTTTCATGCATGGTTGTTACTAGTTGTTAAGGGTGGTTAATGCTAGTGTAAGCCCTAGAAGCCAATTGTTCTCGCTTGGAAGGCATTAGCATTTACTGATTTCATTTAATCAAAAATTATATTTTATTAATGTTATAGAGGTATTTCTTTATTCATAAAATTTTTTTAACAGTTGTTCTAAATCTCTTTTGTAGATAAAGCCCATGAAACACATTGGCTTAGAAGGGAGTTGCAAAGAGTTACAATTGTGAGATCCCCATGATCAAACCTATGTTTCTAAAACTATTCTTAGTCATCACATTGTCAAGACAAAGCATTGACAATGGACAAAGGATGGCATATGTAAGCCTTTATGCATATGATGCATGCAACTGATCTTATAAGTTGAAGTTTAGAGATACTTAGGAATATCATAGGGGTGCTTGTTATAGTAACAAGTTCACTAAACATGACTTGCTATCAGAGCTCATTTTGCTATTTCACTCAAGTTTCTATGCAAATACTCTTTTGTTAGTATCGTAAATGTGTTGGAAAAATAAATTATGTTGTGAAATTTTAAAATTTTTAAAATCGAATTGTACTAGATAGTGTTGTCATATATAATAAAACTCCGTAATGATTTACCTAAACTGTAGATCTACAAATGCCATCCAAGAATTCCTAGAATGAGTCTGTGTGAAAGGTTCAACCAACTAGCTTTCTCTATTATTCTTTAATTCAATAATGGTAAAATGTGTAGGCATTCTTTGTCTTGATTAAGTCCAGATTCATACAGCTTGATTCTCCTTCAAGACCATATTGTGCCAACAGGTTTAGAATCATAAGATGCTGTGATAGAAAACCCTAGGGGTGACACAATGGTCTAATTATAACCTTAGGCTATTGCCTTTTATTTATATTAGGAAAAAGATAGCCCTATTTTTAATTTAATTAGAATAATTATTTTACCACTTCCTTAAAACCTTAATGAGGCACCAACCGTAGTTTGAGTATAAGCCTCAAATTTGGCCAAGCCCTAATGTACCCATACATTATTTTGGCCCAATATATTTTAAGGAGCTTAAGCTTTTAAATCTGAACACATAATCTAATTTTGATCAAATCGTTAATTTTATTAAACCTAATAATAATAACTCCAATTCTACTTCAAAATAAAATCATGACAACTTTACTCAAATAGAGTAACTATGTAATAATTATCAAAATAAAATTAACTGCAGTAATATAATTAATTTAATCACTAATTAAAAATAAAATATAAAAGTGTTTTTAGTTTATTTGGAGTATTATTCATATTTAATTAATAAATAAATATTAAAAATGAATTCATAGATGTCAAATTAATTATATAAATAATTAATTTTCCTTATCTATTTAATTTCAATTAATTCCTATGTTTATCAACAAAATAAATATAATTAATTTAAGTTATTAGTTCTTTTCTTAAATAAATATTTAATCAAATTAAATACATATTGTAAATAAATAACACGAAAATTATTTTCATTATTTACTGAAGAAAATGCTTACAACCTAAAAGGGATTATATCTGGCGTACCATTTCACCATATTAAAAATCTTTTGACTTCAGGTATTTCGATCAATAACCATCCGTCAAGGAATTATGATGAGCTAGTGTAGAGACTGATTGGACATATATAATTAGGCTCTAATAGTCTATGTCTTATTTATTGTCTATCGAATAAATAAAGACCTGAAACTACACTTCCAATTATATACCATATTACATAAGCTTTATAAATAGCCTTTTAGCTAAATGACTTTGCCATTTGTGTAATACCTTCATATGATATCTATGATCAACTTAAGGTTAAAGTCTGCTTTACCTACTTGATCACTTTATCTTAAAGTTTCATTATTCTTCATAAGAAAATGATTGCTCACCACATGTGAACAATATATCATTTGATAAACAAATGACCAAGGCCTTATCCATTTTTACTATCTTGTATAATGCCTTTTGGGAGGATAATCTTAACTCTTTATAGGAGTTATGATTCCATATCTATGACTAAACCTCTCATTGAGTATAATTCATATACCTAACAAACTTGTTAGCAACTTGCCTCCTGCAAAGGAAGTGCATATGACTTAAAAGTATTTCTTGATGGGGAAATATTCTTTCGACTAGGAATCTTCCCCTTTTTTGACATGATAGGAGCAAGAAAGTATGGATTCTTATCTCTTGACCATGCAAAGCAATCGTTAGACAAATTGTTCATTCGACTAGCGTTGGGTGGCTACCATAAAATGGCCAACAATTGGCATCACCACTTATCAAATGGGCTAGGCATGATCGAATAACTATTGAATTTGATACTCAAAGTTATGGAACTTGAAACTTCGATTCCATGGTCTACATAGATTCAGAGATCTAATGATTGGGTTTCAGAGTTGGTTACACCCAAAGATGTATGAATCTCCCCTCGATGACCAAACTCAGTACCTTTCTGGCCATGTCTTAACTTAGTTTCAGTTCCCTTGATTTTGGCTTATCATTATCTAAGTAGAATCCTCTTCTTATGCATGAATTTGAATAAAATAAAACCAGGTTTTAGGAAAAAAATTAAATAACATTATGCTCCGAGGAGGTAGGGAATATAAGAATTTTTAATTAAAATGTTCTCTAGATTTGGTTTTTAAAAATAGGATATTCCATGTCAAGCACTAGAGAGATACCAATATTGAACATTGCCTTATAATTCTTGAAAAATGGTTTTAGAAAAATGGATACAAGATGACCATCACAAAGAAAACGTGTTAGTAAAATGACAAAATAAGATATTATTACATAAAATAAATCACACAAAACAACAAAAGAGAAAGGGAAGATGATTGGAATGTATCTCATAATTGTCATTGATTATCTTAAAATAACTGAGTCAACAATTTTAGAGATTCATTGGGATCCACTGACTGATCGAGGTGTGAAAATCGGGTTTTAGTATTGAAAAATCCAGAGGAAATCGAGAAAACAAAATTTGATGATTTTAACAATTTTGAGAAAATGAGATTGAAAAACTTAAATTGATGAAATTTGACTATTTCTTGACAATTCTAGAAAAAATGTGGTTGGGGTTTCCCCATAGATGAAAATTTGGTAAGTTTCAAAATTTGAATGAAGTTTGTAAAAGTAGGGTTAAAATATCTCTTTAAAAAAGGGGCTTGAGTATCCCAATGGAAACGTTGATGATTTTGGAAGGACAGGCTTGGAAAACTTAGATTGACAAAGATTTGATAATTTCTTGACAAGATGACATTTTGACAAATTCTTGACCAAAACATGATTTTTGATTAAAAAGAAATCGACAAAAATTCAAGTTGATAATAAATAAGAGTGCTCATGCTTTTGATCTGAGCTTGAGGGGTTGATACATTTTTTGCTTTTGACTTGATAGGGTTGATCGAGTTCCCTTAGAGACATTTAAATGACTTAGAGTGAAAATTCAAAAAATTTGATTGATTTTTGTAGACACCTTATTTTGTCCGGGCTAATTTTTAGCAATTTGAAGCATGGACGTAAGAGGGGGCGATGATCGTTGTTGCCCAGTGAAAAAGTATTTTGAGGATGTTAAAAAGGCCTGGGGATCATATCAAAGGTAAATGCGAAGATATGGCATCAAATAACGTAGTCCAAGGTATCTGAGGACAAAAGATAAGAGAAGATTCATAATTTTACTTGAATGTATCGATACATGGTTCTCATGTATCGATGCAATGTTCCAACGTGCCAAAAATTTGAAATGTCCCCATTTGTATCGATACAACATGTAGATGTATCGATGCATAAGCCTCTGTATCGATA
>JBBYHL010095126.1:0-35083 GCA_038381835.1 Adansonia madagascariensis | reverse complement strand
TGCCTAAGCTTAGAATTCAAAATTATGTAAAAGTGATTACATTTAACATAAAATAAAAAAATAATGTAAAATATACTTAAACCCGAACCTGACCTGAACCTAAACTCGAACCCGAATTGACCCAAACCTGAATTAGCCCCAACCCGAATTGGTCCAAACCCAAAAATCCGAACTCAAATAGACCTGAACCCGAATCAGCCCGAACCCAAAAAAACTCGAACCCAAAATGATCCATCCCGAACCTGCTACCTTTAATCATGTGCCTAAAAGTATGTTTGATCTTCACCATGCAAATTTGATAATTTTATACTGCAACTCAAGGGGGAAATAGGTGAAAAGAAATTATTTGAAGCCACGTTTATAAAAGTAGTAAATGCTTTCAGGGTTGTGTATATATGTAGTATACTAGCTATTTTTCTATCAAAAACATACTCTAAGAAAAAAGATTTAATACTAATTGTTGAATATTTTAGACAATGAACACAATGGAGAGAAGCATAAAGACAATAATGAAAAGAAAATTGAGCTATAGAATATTCTTGTAGACACCTAATTTTGTTTAAATCCTTAAATAATTAGTTTTCTTTAATTTTTGGTCACCAATGGATATCTCTTTTCTCTAAATCTCGAATTTGATAGTTTTGAAAGGATGGCAAGGAAAAGTTGTGGAAATTAAATTGACGAAGTTTAGGAATTGAAAGAGGTTATAAGAGAATTAGTGAAATGACTAAATTAAAATAATTGAGAGTTTGAGAAGAATTGAATTACAAGAAATTTGAGGGAATAACTAAATTGAAAAATCAAGATATAGAAAGGTAAAATTGAAGAGTCAAATTGGAAGGAGAATTGAGGAGGAAGCATAATTGAAAAATTAGGGTGATAAGAAAGTAGAATTAAAGCTTTAATTGTAAAATAGATAATTTGGGGTTGAAAACACTCTAAAAGTTTGAAAGAGTCAAATTGGTGGACTAATTCATGAAATTGGAAAAAAAAAAGGCGAAATTGATGAAATTAAGATATCAAAGAAATGCAATTTAAGGTCAAATTAAAGAAGTTAACGAGATAGGAGGATAGAATTAAAGAAGGGATCAAATTGAAAATAATTAACAATTTTGGAAAAATGAAATTGGAATCACTTAATCTAAAATAATAATTATTCCATAATATTCAACATGCCATTTACATGAGAAAATAACATTCATAAAAAAATTATATAATATACTTCTTTTGATTCCAATACTAAATATCATATAATCATAATAAGTAGTTAATGGCATGTTAATGAAATGATTGAAATTGAATAAATTAACGCAATTTCTTAAAAAAAATGGTATTCTCAATTAAATAAATGAGGATGAATTTTGCAATACACTTTACTTTTATTGGTCCTAATTATGCATATCGATCAAACCGTAAATTCATGTTAAAAAAATTGCTCATAAATATTTTTAACATATTTGTTTTTGTAATTTTAATAAAATTTGATATATTATAATATATGAAAATAATTAAAATCATAATTCATACTTAATATATATAAAATATTTGATTGAGTTGATATAACAATTCAAGTATTATTGACTCGAATAAAAAAATTATATAAAAATTAAATTAAAATTATAGATATAAAATAAAATAAAAGGTATTTAAACTTTTTAATATTAAAAAATAACATACTAAAAAATCCAATCAACTTTTTGATATACCTTTTAATTTTAAAAGAAAAAAAAACTACCATTTAAAAACAACTTCTTTATTTGAAAAACAAAATAAGTTTTTTAAAAAGATATTTTTTCTTGAACCACTTTATGGATAAAATTGAATGCTCAATGATAAAAACCGCACATGCGGTGGAAAGTGATAGGCTTGTAGATAATAACTTTTATCAATCAATAAAAGTCCATGAAAAAAATGTTTGACTAAATAACTTTTTTTTCCTTTTAAACTTTTTCTAGTCATGTGACCTATGACAATGTCTAAGCACGTAGGTATTTTCAATCAATACAAAGTCCATGATAATAAATGTTTCGTGTTTTCTTATGCTTCATCTTTCACACGTATCTTTCAATCAATACAAGTCCAATTTCATTTTCAATTTTCTTCCTCAGTACTTTTAAGTAAAAAGTGTGTATAATATACCATTGAAATCTTGTGAGACCACTTCCATATTATAATGATTTAGCTTCATTAAAAATTGGCTTTTCAGCCAAATTCCTAAACCTGCAAACAATTTCATGTAGTGAAAAGTTTTAGATTTAATCTTCTTGTTAATAACTCTTTAATCGTATTTTTTTTTATAATGAATCATATGTTTTCAGGACATAAACATAAGTGAATCAAAATCCATCATTAAGGATCATACTTCAGATTCAAATACTAATTATGCTAATAATATAATTATATATGATTTAATAAATTTATTTTGGACGTACATGCATCATATTTATACATGAAATAAAGCCTGGCAATGATACCGATGAAAAATACTGTTGTAATATAAATGGCAAAAAATATATACACTTACAATGTATAATTTATGATTATACTATTTGTTTCACTAATCAAGAATAAAATTAGACGAACAAAAATTTGCCGAAATGCCATAACTTAAATTCTAAACATGTGGAGGCTATACATTTATTTGCATTTGGAATTATATGTCCAATTCGTTCTTCTCTTTTTTATGATGGAAGGTAGTATTTTTTCGCGGATTACACACTCGTTACATGGTTGAATAGAAAAAGAAAATGAAAAAAAATAGTGTTAAAAAAACTGAGTAATAGGTATTTCGCATGCATTGTAGTTTTTCTTTCCAAAAAGTGGATAGTTTTTGAGAAAAAAAAGTTTATAAGTTTCAAAATAAATATTATATAAAAATTGAAAAGACATCAACGCCCCTGCCGTGTTATTTGATATAATAATTTATTTGATTTTTTAATACTTTCTTTAATCGATTTGGTGTAATGAGTGACACAAATTTAAATTAATCAAATTATATATAACTAGAATTGGTGCGGGTGAAAAAGATGATATTTTTTTAAAAAGTGATTAATGGATAAATATTTTTAAAAAAAGATAGGTAAAATTTTTAAGTGATTTGTTACTTTTACATTCACGTGCGTAATTTTTTAAGAAGTGAGGAGTTTTTAAAATGAAGTACATAAATTTTTAAATTTTGAGTGGTTTTTAAATAGAAAAGTACTTAGATGTCCTTAATACTGTTATTTTAATCAGGTTCTTTTTGATATTTCTCAATTGAATTAATGTTCAGTTAACTCGTAAGACCAACTCAATCAGTGCATCAATAGTAGTATAGACAAGATACTGTACACCACAAATATGGGTGAAAACAATGAAAATGACTTAAGAATATATTTACATAAATAATCTAATAATATAAGATGTTAATAGATTTTGCAAGAAAAATAAAGAAGTTAACCAACGTGGGCAATTTTTTGGAATAAAATAAGGAAACTATGATATCACGTGTAACATAAAGTATTTTAAAAGTAAATTATATAAACTAGTTACTGAGCACATGTGAACACACCTGATAAATGAAAAGATGACAAAAGAAAAAGTAACAATCACATTGGTGGCAATACGACAATAGAATTAAAAGAAAAAGAAGCCTATTCAATTTCATCCTCATGATCGTATTATATTTCAATAAAAAAGCATAATTCTTCATCTATTCAATCTTATAGTCTAAGTTTAACCAATCAAATCTAATAACCCTCCAATAATTTAAATACCAATTAAAAAATAATTAGTCATTTTAATCCAGCTACGAATTCCTTGACTCATTCCTTTTGGCCCTTCCTCAGTCTTCATTTTCTTCTTCCTAATAGAATCTCCGATCTGTTTAGTTTGCTTTAATAAAAAAATTCAATCAGCATCACAATCATTCAAAAAAGTTTTTGAATTTAGTTTAACGATAACTAAAATGCATTCTAATTAAAAAAATTAAACATGGATATTTCAACAGTGCATTTATCCCAATATTTTCATCTCAATAACAAAAAAGTAACATGCATACTATTTGATGGAAGATGTTTTATATATTGTCTAAGACAACTATGAATGTTTCATAGATGGTTAAAATGTGGAGTTGGATGTATGATAAAAGATTGATTTTTTTTTTTACTAAGAGAAAAAAAATAACAATAATTGTGTGATTAGAGATGGGAAGGGTAGAATTTTTTTTAGTAAAAGGGAAAAAGTAATAGCGGTTGTGTGGGTAGTTATGAAAGAATAAGTGGTTTTTGGTAGAACGTGATTTACAATCATAATTGTACAAGTATTTTTTTTATTTGAGTAGCATGAAACTATGATTTCCATTTTGATTTACCTTTTTTTGGGTATTTTGGTAGACTCCTGATCAAGTTGGCTTCACTTAACTTATGATAACAAATTTAGTCATATTCCCTTTATATTAGTACGATATCCTTAACTACATTTTGTACCATATATCTAATTTGATTTTTGGTGATTTTTTTCCATTAAGTAAGTGTTCAATCAACTTGTGACAATAACTTAACTAATGCTTCTAATAATAGTATAAATAGAGATTTCAACTTCTTCTTATAAGCTACTTTCTTTAATGAGGAAAAGTAACATCTCCTACGGGAGTATCCTTACGTGAGTAATCTTTATCAAGTATATTGTAACCTCCCAATGGAAGTTATTAGATCAGGTACCATTCATTATAAGTAGACTTGATTCCAATATTATTACTAAGATTTTGTTTTTATTTTAAACTAGTCTTGACAGTGATAACTATCATGAAAACCATGAGAATTAAATTATATTTGACTATTGGATGAATTTTAGGTGTTTTTGACCATTGATGTTGTACTTTAAGTAAAATCCCTTAACCAATTATTTAGTGTAAGAAAAAAGAGTTAAAAAAGTCAAAACATGGGTCGTTTTGTACTTTTGTTATGTTTCAGAGTTTTATCTATTTTAAAGTAAGAATAGAAATTTGAGAAAACAACTTGAAAACCTATCTAAAACAAGGAAGTTTTTGGAAATAGAGATGAAAAGACCTAGTTTTGCATTGTATGTGATTGAAGAAGCAAAGAAGTATGAATAGTTTCTTATTGATTTTGTTGTTGTATATAAAAATTTGCATTGTATTACTTTGTTCTTGGTTAGCCAGTTTCAAATTTTATTACTGATTGTTGGGTTTAGGGTACTTTAAAGGAAGAACAAAGCAAAGGAGGAAAAAAAGAGCATAGTTGTTTGCATAATTGAATATAAGTTGTCATCTTTCGTCATAGTTCATCATTGAACATTGATGTAGTTGTATAGTGAAATCGTCCTGATTGAAAGTGTTTATCTTTTTAATGTATTAAAACAAACATGAGATACTATGTAAACGTGTCATATCTTTAACTAGTGCTGGATAGTGATATTAAAAAGAATGCACACTGTATTATATGCTTCAGTATAACTTTAATGTATAGCGGCATGGAGTTTTATAGTAATTGTAATTCATCATGCTGGTTATGTTCAAGCATTGCGACATTTATTAGTTTAACAGTGGCATTTATTATTCAGTTTAGTGTTTATTGTAAAGTTGTAGCGTTTATGTGATACCTTCATTATTAGGTTACTTAGTTTTTAAAATGTTTTAATTGCTTGATTATAAATTTAAAACATTTATTTCTTCACATAAGTAGTTTTTTACATTAAGTAGACAAATCACAAATGGATGACAATTTTGGAGAAAGTGGAAAGTTACTGAGTTTGGATATGAATAATAACTTATCTTCAAGGACATATTCAATAGAGGTTGATTCATCAAATCAAGTTTCAAGAAAAATGGATTTGTTACCTTTTAGAAAGAATAGTTCTTGGGTAGATGAATTTTTTACTAGAAAATCCATTTAAATTAACAGCAAGAGATATAGAAGTTTGGAGTTTAATTCTTGGAGGATGTAGAGTCATTTTACATGTCTTATGCTCACAATATATGATTCAGTGCTCTTGCGAAGTACAATGAAGACAAAGATCAGAATGTGGCAGGAAGAATTTCTTATGTAATAAAGAAGGGGTTTAGGAGGATAAATGGTTGAAGAATAAAAGTAAGATCTAGGATACCAGACCTTTGACCCGAATATGATGTAAGGTGAAGATGCGTGTCATACCTCATAAGAGTACATAGAAATGAGTAGTGTCTATATTTTATAAAACAATAATGATAAATTGGTTAAACCTTGACAGAAGTCTCTTATTAAATCGAACTGCATTATTTGCATGGGTATAATGATAAAAGCAATAGCAATGAGATGACCTATAATCTAACCATCTTAAATGATGTCATATTTTGCTGATCAAGCTAGTGGATTCGAAAATGTAGGTTTCACAAGGAAAGATCTTGCAAATAAATGTTTTTTAGAATCAATGAAGGCAATTGTAGGTGGTGATGCAAATGCTTCATTACTATATTTTCAGTCTAAAGTAACTTCGGGTCTTGGTTTTTACGTGAGATGTGCTGTTGATGATGAGAACTGGCCTAAAAATATTTTCTAGGTAGACTCAAATAGCTAGTCAGATTATGCATACTTTGGAAACATTATTGCATTTGGTATAACATACAAGAAGAATGGGTACAATCTCTCTTTATTGGTGTTTGTAGGAATTACTGATCAGCATTAAACAAATATTTTTAGGTTTACAATTCTATCAAATGAAAGGCAAGAGACTTTTATTTGGGTTTTAAATGTGTTCTTATGTTGCATGAGCAATAAAAAGCTAATTTCAATTATTACTGATGTGGATAAGGTAATGTATAATGTGCTAAAAGCTGTTATCCCTAAAGCTAATCATAAACTTTGCATGTGGCACACTCAAAGGAATGCTACTTCAAACATCCACAACATTAAGATTGCACAGGGATTTAAAAAATGCATGAATTTTGGTGGAGTGAAGAAGAATTTGAATATGAGTGGAAGAATATGGTATTTAGATTTAATCTTGAAGGGAATAGTTGGATAATTGAGAAATATAATACAAGGTTTATGTGGGCTCAGGCAAATCTGATAGGCAAGTTTTTTGGATGTATAAAAACATCTTTTTGTTGTGAAGGATGCAACCTATATTTGAAAAGATATATAAAGAGAAATGGAACCTTAAGTTTCTCCATCCAATGCAATTTCAAATATGTATAGATAGGAGCTAAAGGTAGACTTTTACTTTAGAGAAGCTAAACCTATTCCTTTAAGCAACATATAACCACTAAAAAAACATGTTGGATAAGTTTTCACTCGTAATTGATTCAAAATGTTCAAAAAAGAGTTTAGGCATCAAGACATTATCATAAAAAAATGAAAGATAGAATGAAAAGATGAGCGTACAAAATTATATATGCTGATATGGTTTTTGTGGCGTTTGAAAGAGATAAGAGTTAGTTACAATAAAGTAAACCAAAGCATCAAATGTTTTTATCTTATGTTCGAGTTTAAAGGCCTTCCTTGTAGGCATATAATTTTCATGTTAAAAAATGAGTATTCAAAGTATATACCAAAGAGTTGCTCATGCATTATTGGACTGTTAATATAGAGATGATATGTTGGGAACTATTAGTTTGTAATTGGATAAAGATGTCGTGGAGAGTTTGAAACATTCATCATTATAAGCAATGCTCAATAAATTATGCTATTTGGCAGCAAAGAGCAAAGATGGTTTTGAGATCACAAAGACTATTTTGGCTAACGCACTATTAGGATAGAGGAGATTTCTATTGTAAGGGTGAAAAATTCTAAAAGGGAAAAGTTACATCACTAGGGGAACATCAAAAGAGTTTTAGCCAGAATATTAAGAAAGATGAACAAAAAAAAAGAAAGAATTATACCTATTTACAACATAGGTTATTGGGATATAATAATCTTGCATGTAATCTCATCAACCCTGTGGAAAGTAATGCTAGAATAGTCTCAAATAACAGTGATAGTAAGTACAATTCATCAGATGATGAACTTTATGAGAATGGACATTTTTAGGTAGATATTTAATTTGATGAGGTGCATAGTCCATGAATTTTATATCTGTTTTAACATGATGATTACGTCCGCAAGAGAAACTAAATGGGTTATCAACTTTTGGTAAAACAACTAACAATGTAAATGCATGCATGGTAAGTGCTACAAGTTATATTATTATAGTAAAGTCAAAAGTATAATTTTATTATTCTCATATGCACTATCATTCTTCTCTTATAGGATGCAAGTATTGCATAAGAAGTCAGTAACAATTGGCTTTTTGATCCCCTTAAATTTAAAAGAAGCAATAATTATAAATTATGGCAAATCTAGAAAATTATATTTGTTTCCTTCCTGGTTAAAGGTTGAGATGTAAAAGTGCTAAAAGTTAAAAAAAAAAATTCTTATTTGAATTACAATCATACTCTCAAATTTCAGCACCTATTTCTTCAATGAAGCAAATTCTATGCATGGCATTGTCAACTGCACATGAACATTCTTTAATTCATTTTATAATTTTTTTTCTCTTAGTTAGTTCTACAATGGCCGTATTAGCAGAATTTTGGTTTAAAGCATCATATTCATTTTTGAAGTTCATTAATTGTTGAAACAAATATCTTTCTCTGCTTAACAACTCTAATATTAGCTCCTTTGAATAAGCTGTGTCTGGGATCATCCATGCATGAAATGAACACTTGCCTTTCTTAAAAGCATTAGTAAATGGACATAAATTAACAACATTTCAAATATATTACCTGTATGGTGTACATCATATGTCAATTGAAACAAAAAATGGAAAAGCTATCAACTTGATATTAAAGGCAACCGAAAAATCTTTTACTCGGATTTAGGGTCATCCATGCAACCCTTAGTGCTTTCAAGTTACAGTAGCAATAAATCGGGTTTCCTTCATAATCTTATTCAATATGTGGTAAAGCTAAAATCAACAAATAGAAGAATGAATGGTTTGATGAAGTAACCATGAAAATAAATAATGTAGCAAAATTTTACTATCAATCCTTTAAGCTGTGCTCTGTTAGGCAAAAATGCTTAGCATTCTCTGTTTACACCTAGCCTAAATGTTTCTATTTTCATGCAAACTTTGAAATACAAGTAAGTCAATTTAGGTTTTTGTGTTTTAAGACAATAAACGTTTGATTCTTAATGGAGGCAAAGGAATAAAATTCAAATATTATTCAAGTTAGAATTCAGGCTTTTGAAATTTAGTGTTGTATGCTTAAACCCGTGTCTAGGTTAAAACTTATTGAAGTACATGGCTCAGCGAAAGTCATAGAAGCCAAAGTAGTGTCAATGTTTTTATCCTATAAATCTGTAATGGTATTACAAAATGAAAGCTATGGCGTAGTGCCAACATTGCTAGAGTTTAACTATTGCTCTTAAATAACCTGGCGAACATAGTAAAAGCTGTGACATTACTGTGACATTATCACTTTAAAGCATTACGTGCTTGGAACTTTTAGGGTGTTGTCATGTTGCATTATTTGTGTAAGGGTGGGCGTTTATTAAAAAGTTGTAGAAAAAATTAAATAGAATCAATTTTAATTGCTGGTTGATTAAACCCCACATCTACAACCATATAAGTATAAAGTTAAAAGACATTAAATAGATTAATTTAAAGTAAACTATTCCATTTAATAGAAAAACAACCACTAATCGTCTATTTTATTATGCTTTTGTGAATACAGATTGACCAGTAAATACTCTATTACAGTTTCACTTAATAGGAACCCTTGTAAATATCTTTTCAAATATTCATTTTCACCAATGTTAAGTCTGCTTTAAACTTAACAGAGTATCCAATAGGTGATATCCATGTTCCTCGAGGTTTATAGTTGAATTTTGCATATAAATCTTTGTTAATCAATGTGATATACATAGTGAAAGCAAGAAATTTCTCCCATACTATAGTCAACTTCTTCCTAAATAGCGATTTCTTTCCATCATGGGTCTCAACTTGGCTGTACATTGTTTAGTCCCAACAAAATAAGAATGCCCTAGGAAATCCCTTAATAACTTATCCATAATAGGATCCAACTTTTTTTTTTTCATCCTGGATGACCATCTAACTTAAAATTTTAGGAAAAAAATTGAAGGAAGTCCTTAGCATGCGGCCTAAAAAAATATTTTTTTTATGTGTTTAGGGCCTCCAACAATTAAATTTAACTTTGGATCTTGATCTTCTCCTTTACTATCCACAACACCTACTAGTAATCCGTTAACATTAAGTACCGATATCTTCTTTTCCATTTCCTTCTGTTTTGATGTGGCTAGTTCATTTCCCTCTGTTGAAAGCAGTTGATGATTATCATTAAACTTAGTTTCATGTTCATTTCCAACTTTAAGGTGTTGAGGCTCACTTTTAGTTTCATTAAACTCATTTTCAAGTTCAACTTTGAAGTGTTAGGGTTCACTATTAGCTAGTAGTTGATAACCGTTCAACATTTTTAGGTTTAACATCAATATATAGGGGCATAGTTTTATGTGATATTTCACCGTTAAAATTAGACGAAGAAAATCGCTTACCTACTGATGTTTTGTTATTCTTCCAATACTTAGTATTGTAGTAAATGTGTTAAAGGCTTGATTGGATTATAGAAAAAGTTTTTTTTACACTCTTTTCAACAACTCTTCCAATCCCACCTTAACTTTAGTTACCTAACGCTCTAGCCTCGCTAATCGTAACACAAAAAGTTATTCTGCTATAACTTTTTCTGGTTGAAGGGTTTCATTGTGCATTAGTATGTCTTTCTAGGTTTGACCGTTATGTTTTTCTTGGGTTTAGGTTTAACATGTTCTTTGATTTGACCAACATGTTCTTCATGATCAGCTGTTGCAAGTTCTTTAAAGAATCTCTCAATCAAATGTTACGAGATAACCATCGCAGGATTCTTTATCTCTTCATCAACATCCTATTTAACCTTATTTTGCCTACACAACTCTATTACCAAAGAAGGACACCATTCCATTTGGTTTGGATTGCATGTTAATTTTTTTAATTAGTAGGCCAATGTTGATAGGTTTAGAATTCATGATATAGTAAACCATGATGCCACGATCTTTTGGAATAATGTTGTAATGGTTGGTCAAAATTAATTTAAAGCAAACAAACTACAACTAGACCCATGCTTCTTTATTGAAAGAAATTTTTTTATAACTAAGAACAATTTCTTATTGGATTTCTCATATCCGTACTTTATAATCGATTAACAATAACTTTAACATCGATGGTTTCATCTATCGTTTGAGCATGCATATCAATTTCTAGTGTTACAATATGATTCTCTTACAAACTTAACCTTTCTGCTTCTTACATAATATATCCTTCTTCACTCAGTTGGATGCATTAGCATAAAACTCTCTAACCACTTGCGTGGTCGTTGGGCAATGATGCTCTGCGAACTTTCCCCACTCCTATTGCTTGATTATGTTTACATAATAAGCATTCAAATTCTCGAACTTAAACTTTCTCTTTAGAATAATCTATTTGGTATGCTTTCTTAATGTTTCATTGTAATAAGCCTTGACCTTTTCATTTACAAGTCCTGTTTTGGCACCAATTATGGAAGATGATGAAGTCTCTGCATCGTTATATGCTAAAATTTTTTGCTTCCTTGATGAGCCATGACCCTCTGATTGTAGTAATTTCTTCTTTTAAGGCCATTTAAGGTCTTTTTAAATGGATAAAGGTTTCACTAAAAACCCTAAACCAAATTTATGCTTAAATAAATGATCTGGGAGTATAATTACCAGTGTGCAAGATAGAGATTTGTTTTGAACATAGTGCCCTGATTTTACTTTTGTAGGTTTTAAAACCTGAATGCCATGTTGAAGTTGGTGGGGTAAAGCAACTTAATATTTTGCATTTAGGGTAAAGGCTAAAGGGTTTAGGGTAGGAAAGAAATCACAACATGATTTAATGGCCACGATGTTGTTATCTTTATTTTTAGAATAATTATTAAATTATATTTGAAAATAATTATTGACTAATTATTATATTATATTTTTAAAATATTAAATTATAAATAATTTAAATAATTCCTAAATTATTAAATTTTTATATATAATTATTAAATTATATTTTAAAATATATTAAGTAAAGAAACGTCGTGCTAAATCTTTATGTCACACTGTATATACTTTTTCCACCTGTTAATTATATAAATGTCGCATTGTTCTTTTAATGCCGTGGTGTATCACATAATCGTACTGATGATATATTTGAGATGTACTTACAGTTATAGGAAAGTGTTGCAACCATATTAGTATAGATATGAATAATGCTAGCATAAATAATGAAGGTTTTATTACGACATGAATGAATAACTCTTTCCATATATCCTACATACTGTCTATAAAATCATCGTCTCTTAAACTTTTTCATATAACCATAAACCTACTTGCAATTTCATACCTAGTGCAAGGAATTTTAAAGGGTCTTTTTAGACTTTGATCACTATCTTCTTAAAAAATTATTTCTAATAACCAAGCCGGTAAGAAGTATCAAAACCCTATTCTGTATATCATAATTGCTATTCCTTTTAATGGATGTTTACTACAAAATAATTTTTCTATGTTTATTTCTAGGAATTTTAGATTATATAAAGAATTTTAGAATCAACTTTAGAGGCTTACTGAAGGACATTGCTATAGTAAAGGCATTTCAAAATCCCATGTACGAGTTCCTCACCAATGCAGAGAATGATTTCTAGGGAATCATAACCATTAACCAAATCAAAGGCAATTAGGATCTGAGGCCAATGGTTATCAAGGGAGGGTTTAAGGTGGACTAAGAAAAAGTTGAACGAAATTCTATATGAAAGGTGATAAACCACACGGGCACTAACTTTGGGGTGAAGATCGAGGACTACAATATTGTAAACATGGAAACCTACAAAAAGATGTATGAAAAGCAAAAGTTCCTAACCAACAACTTGTTTAGAACTTGATGCCCTATGAACGAGTGCACACGAACTTACAGGATAGATATATAGTAAAGATAAATGAGTGAATGGATTTCCTATTAATGGTGATGGTCTAGGTTGTTGTTTTTGTTTCTTGAATGTTGATTGATTTTTATATATATGTTGATGGATGTTGATGTATGTTGATGAATTTCATGGGTTTCAAATATGTTTTATGTTGATGTATATATATGTTGATGGATCTTATGAATTCAAGCGCATATATTATGAATTATTTGCATGGGAACCTCATATTAACTGCATAAAGCTAAAGTACTATAATGATGTACAAAATTTATTTAATAATAACATCAAGACAATACGATTATTTGTGTACATGTATATTCTTTGGTTCAAAAAACAAAACTGAGGTATTTAAATATTTAAATATTGAAATTAATTCACTAATACTAACATCTATTAAAAATAAGAATATAAGTATTTCAGTTTAGTAAATAAGACTCATAATAATTAAAATTAATTAATTCATCATTAATGCTACTTATATGTATATAACTCAAATAGTTAGATTGAGAATAATTAAAAAAAGATGAGTTTCATATTTATAATAATAAAAATTCATTCATGTAAACTTACTAAAATTTTAATTTATCTTAATTAATCAATTCGTTATGAATGTCATTTATGCATAATTTAAGAAGTTAGATTGAGAATAAATTTTAAGTAATATGAATATTTTTAATTAATCTTAATGTAATTGGATTATTGATTTTGTAATGTTAATCAATATTAAAATTAATTTATTAATAATAATCCTTGATAATATGTTACATGTAACTCAAGGAATTATATTGAAAAAATTTAAGTAATATGATTCCACTAACTTCTTCTTATAGTCATGGTGTAATTTCATTTTTGATAATGATAATGTGATTTAAAATATAAAATGTAATGTGAACCCATGAAATGCATGGGTATGATATGTAGTAACTAATGTAACTAGATATACAATTGATCAATTGAACAAACTTTAAACTAATTTCAATGTTGATTCAATATTAGTAAATTTAGAATTTGATCAACTGGATAAGCCTAAAACAATTTCAGCTACAATTACTATAACTAAACATACAACTTATCAATTGGACAATCCTAAACCAATTTCAACTAGACTTACTATAAGTATATCTAAAAATTTCCAATTTAATTATAAACACCAATGCACTGATTTATCAATTGGACAAAACTATTGCCAATTTATAATACAATTACTGTAACTACGTACACGAATTCGTCATTTGAACTAGTAATCACCAATTTCAAATAGTAATAACTAATTCATCATTTGAATTAGTAATCACCAATTTCAAATCGTAACAAACAATTTCCCAAATAAGCACGTTAACATTACAAATGTTGCGGTGTTTAAACCATTATCCACTAGGTACTAACAAATGATTTTCTAAACCGGCATGCTAACATTATAAATGTTGCAGCTTTTAAACCATAATTTCCTACCAATATGTCATGGCCTATGGAGCTTTTAACGTGACGAAAGCTTCACCATCACTAATTTCAAATAGTAACAAATAATTGCCTAAACCAGTGCAGTAACATTGCAAATGCTATGACATTTAGAACACCATTTACTAAGTACTAATAAACGATTTCCTAAATTGGCACGCTGACATTACAAATGTGGTGATGTTTATGCCATAATTTCTTGTTAATATGCTATGACCTATAAAGCTTTTTAACGTAACGAACACTGCACCATACTTAAATAAAACCTTTAAATGTCACGTCTTTTATCCTTCACTGAGGCATAGCACTAAACATTATTTTTTTTATTTACTATTCCTAAAGAATTACATCATGCATATCGTTTTTTCACTCTATTTGATAGTTTACCAATAGTTACGGGGAAGTGTGGCAATCATATTGTTTGAAATGATTCAACTAAAGTAATAGAAATAATAGTTAACTAATACCAATGAATGAAATTATAAATGAAGAAGGTTTACAGTTGATTTTCATTTAATATAAAATAAATGAATCAATCTATCCATATCTTTTACATACAGTTTACAGAAGTTCTATAAAGTCATTGTTTATTGAGCTTTAAACACTTAATTCTTAAAGCAATCTTTAACCTATTTTCACATTGACACCCGCTATAAGCAATTTTAGAGGATCTTCTACACTTCGAACAATTTATAAATAAGCCAATCTTAAACTGTCAAAGAAGGTACCTAAACCCTAAACCTTATCATTTTTTAATGTTTGTTTATTGTGATATGATTTTCCTATTTGTTTTTTATAAGATATCTGGATATATGGGGACTTTCAAAATGACTTCTGAGGCTTATTGCAAGACATTACTATAGCCATGGGATTTCAAAATCCCATTTATAATTTCGTGACCAATGCAAATAATTGATTCAACGCAATTATCACCATCAAACTAATAGATGCCAATAGTCATTGATGGCCTTACCTTTTTTTGGATCAACATAAAGCAAAGAGGAATTTCATACACCAGGTGCTAGACCAAATGCGTGCCATATTTAGGTTGGAGATCGACGATTATAACAATGGAATCATACAAGCATACTATGACTTGTATGAAAACCATAAGCTTCTCTCCTAGAAAGCACAACAGACTATGAAATGCTATGAGGAAGCGTAGATGGTTGTACACAACAAATATATAGCATAAGTGAAAGATGGAATTGAGCTCAAAAGGAAAATGAAAGAGAATCTCTGAGCTTTGTTTGTTGAGATATCATGATTTGGTTGGTGCAGCTTGTTTATGCTTAATTTAGGTTTTTGATTGATAATTATTTAGGGCTTTTTATATGATGATTCCTTTGTTGATGATAGATGTTCTTTTTTTTACTTTTGCTTAGATTATAATCAAATAAATATAGTTTTTTTAAATGGATATGGCATATATTGACTATTGTTTTAAGGTTGTATTAAGAATACACCCGTTTATTTGTATATTAGATGCATGTAAACTGATATTAGATGCATGAAGCTAAATTAGCAATAGAGTTTATGAAAATTACCTAAAACTACATTACACAATCGTTTCAACCCTAATAACCTATTCTAAACCCTATTATTTTCCTTCTCTAATTGCTGTTGTCCCTGAAATAAATCTGCATAATGTATTTCATTTTTTCCAACTTCTTCATCCATAAACTATAGCCACAACCTTTTTCAAAATGCTGGTCTGCTATCCCATCAATATCACATCTAAGGTAATGGTTATTTGATTACTTATTTCCCTTTCCCTAGTTGGCTGCTGGCTGCATCTATTTTGTCTGATAATCAATAAATGATGATGATTGTTCACAACCTTTTTGTTTGAGCAACTTGTTTTACTTGCTCTCTTTTTGCATCACAGACACATGCTTCATGCATAACCTTGTGCGATTGATAATATTCTTTAGGGTTTAGGGACCCTACAAGCCTATAGTTTATTTTAAGTAGAATTACTATAATTAGATATACAAATTCATCAATTGGACTACCCTAGACTAATTTTAATGTTTAATTAGTGTAAGTTACAAATAGTGTAATTACATGTGCAAATTGGTTAATTGGACAATTGTTAACCAATTTAAAGTATAATTAGTATAACCTCGATGAATCCCTAACTAATTTCAATGTTTGATTAGTGTAACTTAAGTACAAATTGGTCAATTACGTAATCAATAACCATTTTATAATTTAGTGAATGAGACTACCCTAAACGAATATCAATATTCAATTACTGTAAATCAAGTCCAAATGGTGTAACTTCGTCAACTAGACAATCATTAACCAATTTAAACTACAATAGTGATAAATAGATGTATAAAATAATCAATTGAGCTACCCTTTACCAATTTCAATGTTAAATTATTGTAAGTGAAGCATAAATTAGTGAGACTCCTTAAACTGGCATATTGACATTTTAAATGCTATGGCTTTATCATCCTATTTAAAAATATAAACGCCATAGTGTTATCTTAATCAGCGTGACCTTTTAGGGAAGATTCCTAAATTGGTGCGTTTAAGTTAACAATTACTGCAGTATTTATTTCAATTATTGTATGCAATATAAACATCATGCCACTATTATGATTTAGTAGGCTGAATTACAATAAAAGGTCGCAACTTTACATAGACCACCATAGCCTATGATTAATTAATTTGTGATACGCTGCATCGCATATTCAAAATGCAGCGTTTATGTATGCAAAAGGCGTGTCGATATTGCATCTATACAAAATTAATTTATCAAAGCTAAACAATATACAAGTTTAGGAGTACACATAATTGTATCAATCGATAACAACCTTCAACATTATAGAGAGTTAGATACTATGCTAAAAAATGTCTACCCTTAAACTCAATGGATTAGCCTGATGTATGCCAATATTGCATTTATACAAAATCATCTGTACTAGACCAATCTTTAAACAACAAGCCTAACTCATCAAAGAGGCAGATAGTCAAAAGTAACAAATACTCTGCCACAAAACTAATCCCATCCATATATATATATATCGATTTCCATTTATACACTTGATAATACTATCATGCTTCTTATTTAGCCTGTGGGAAACTAGCATGCAGGCCAACTGGGCATGACTTCTATAGTTTGTTTTCTAAATGAAGTAGACATAAACTTATTAAGTCAATACCAAAAGAATATACCAAAATTTTTATGCTAGATAATAAATTATATACCATCAATCGGTGGTCTCTGAAATGCATGCCCATCGAAACATGATTGTGAATATGTTGCAATCATACCTAAGCTTCAAAATGAATTTAAATGATACAAAAAGCAGGGTTGAGGGAATAACCATCACTATGTTTGAATCTAAACTTACGTGATCCCTAGCCTCGGAACACAACAGGAATAGTAATAGGCCATGTCATTATATTTCCAAATTCTTGATACCCTATTTTAAATAAAGGATTTCTAAACATCTTATCATAGAATTGTGCCTACAAATTCAAATAAAATTTCCTAAACCCTAAATATGTTAAGCACTTAACACATTAGCGTTAAATTTTTACTAGTGAATATTGCTTACCACTAATATTGTTTAATGCCTTCTCGAGGAATTAACTCCAACAATAGGTAAACTATTAAAATTATGCACCTCTTTCTTTGTGAAATCAATGACAACCAAGTGGTAGTGAGCATTGAAGTCATTCATTGATATAAATTCCTGTTGACAATGGTTAAAAGTGGTCATGTGTTTCATATGCTTTTGGTAGAAATCAATGAAATGACCTATATCCACTCTTTCATTAAGAATGAATTGTTGTAAACAAAATACCACAAACATGCCATTAGTTCATAAGCTTGAAACATGTACAAAAACATGTTTGCATATATTTACTTACATGGAAGTGCATTGGCACATACCATCGATGCGTTTTCGGATTTTCTTTTGAATTTTCATAACATATCTTAACAATCAGATCAATCACCTAAAAGGAGCAAATGCAATCACCCAAAATCAACCATACAAATAACATTAGGTAATACCAGTTAATGTAAAGATCAAAATTTAAAAGTAGTAAAGTTTTCTTGTAATACTGTTGAGTTAATCCACACACTGGGGTGTAAACATTGCATTTTCTTCCCTTGTCCCATTTATGCCATCAAAATCAAGCATAATCTCATTTTTACTACAATAGACATTAAGCAAATAAGTTTCAAAATACATCACACCCTAATCTTGTACTATTTTTATTTTCAAATAAAAAAGTACGTTTAACTAATTCTAAGGTCTATTTGTAGGAATTTCACTATTGAATTTTCAAATTCGGCCCTGCTTCTTAAGAATGTAAGCTGATGTTACTTTCTCTCGGGTTTCATTTTTGTTTCAATCCATTTCTCCAACTACAAACCAATTACATAATAGGTTAAACTACCATTACAATTAAAAAATATAGCCTGAACCAAAATAACTAAATATGGAATTAATGATAGTTATTAACTCTAAATAAATTTTAAAAATGTACCTTTTATTATTGTTTATTCTTTTTTTGCAAAAAAGTACTTGGGCTAATTTTGCATAGCATAGCGGCTGAGTCTTCACTCATTCCATTAGTTGAGACGTCACTATCTGATAGAAGTATAATATTTTTGATTTTCCTCCATTCATTTTACATTCTTTTATGTTTATGATAGTTTCTTTGCACTCATCTTCAAAATGAGTTTCATAGCTTCCATTTCCTCCATACCTTATTATTTTGATGAGGGAATTGCGTGAATAACGAGATCGGCCTAGCATAAAGTAAAGGCTCTTCCCTATTTGCTGGTGAATCTTGATTGACTGACACTAGGAACCAATTCGAAGAAACAAAAAGCATGACATGAGATAGGCTGCAGAAAAATTTTCGATAGTGAATTACTTGATTTGATAGATGGATGGAGAGGGGCCTCCAACTCAAGCACAAAATCAATGTTGAGTCCACAATCATGAAAGTGGCACTACTAAATGCGTTGAGCCGAGCACTTTGTATAGGATTCTAAGCTTGCGCTTCTTCAAATATCCCATAAATAAGGTCAGGGCTTTAAAGCTTGACTAACAAGCGCGAACATAAGAAGTTGTGCCAATTTGCTCCGTTAGGTTTATTGATTTGTTCTAGTCATATAATTCATCCAAGCTATATTCTCCCTTTCTTTGCTATCTACATCGTTTGTCCCTTTACTAACTTCTTGTTTCTTGCGGATGTCTTTGACAACTCATACAAACTAGAATTTTTCATAGAAAACTTATCAACCATCTTATACTCAATAATATCATTAAATGCATGCCCAAGTACTTCTAATTTATAATTAATGTTCTTAATGTTGGACTCCATGTGTTGTATTATAGGTACCAACTTATCCTAAAAGATAAAGAAGCACATTCAAAAATTAATATTTTAAATAAATTTTCATATACATTTAATCAATTCAAATCTACACTTGAACCATTTCTTAACAATGGCAACTTGTGTTCTTTCTTTTCTTCAACATCTCAGGAAAACAAATAGATTTGAATGGATGTTTTTCCTTCTTTCTTCTTCTTTGCCTTTTCTCTCTTCTTACAAAATGTAAATATCTACTTGTACATATACTTCTTTTACAGAGACCAAGTTTATTTTCCTCCCCATTTCTTTTGCTCTCCATTTACCGATTATTTCCTTCTATTTGAAAAACAAAAATTTATGCTTATTCTCTTCAGACCTCTTATATAAGCTTCAAAATGAAAACGATTAATTTGCCTAAATTTTTTTCCATTCTTTTTTTACTGAGAAAAGTACAATTGCAGCAGAGGTTCTATTTCTTTTTCGTATACCTGCTATCAGATGTAACAAGTTAATGGCTTTTAATGAAAGTATAAATATCAATGATTTAAAATGAATTTCTTTCATCCAATAGTAAAAAATGATTTGGTTCTCATCAATGGTTCTCATTGTAGTAAAGTTATGATTGATAAATGTGATAGTAATTTTCTTAGTTCGATATTTTTTAGAAAACATGTTTTTTTTTTTGAAAAATTAGACGACATAAATGCTCTTAAAATTATATTATTATTTCATTTTATTCTGATTTTTTGTCATTTTCGAATTGAGTTATTGTCACTTTAGTCTATGACACCAAACTTAGTTAGAACCTTTATACAAGTATAGATAACATAAAATTATGGTGATTATGCTTGTATATTTAGATATCAAGGGGGATTATTTTAGGTTATATGGAACAAATTAATCTCAATACTATCATATTTCCCTTCAATTACACGATAATTAATATATATTTTTCTAAAGTCTGAAAGAAACAACTTTAGCATCTTTTAATAAAAAATATATATTTTTAACTAATGTGTCCTACACGATAAAAAAAAATTCAAGTTGACATGTCATGTCATCAATAAAAAAAAGTCACAATTGAATTTAATTGCAAAATAAAGTTTAATACTGTTATCATTTGTCCTCAAATTGATTTTTTTTTTAAAGTATAAAAATTAAATTCATAAAAATTACGATACGATATCGGAATCATAGACTTGAGATAGTAGAGGATGAAATTCAGATTTGATTTTCTTTATATGTTTAAGACAGATAGACAAACACTGAGATACATGAGTGGCCAAAAAGAGAGGGGAGAGGAGAAAGGACAAAGCAACAAAGAGGTAATGCATTAGGCAAGCAACTTTGCTTTTGATATATATGTAAAGCAAGCAAGCAATTGACTAGGCAATAAACAAAGAATGAGTGGGCAACCCACTACAAGGTCTAAATGATTGCACCAATAATATAATTCTATCTTTGTGGTTATTCTATGGAGAACTGTTATAGAACTCTATAATGATTATGAAACGGTGATGATCATGGCCCAACAAATAACATTTTTTGATAATTGCACCTGTAATCTGAAGAAGAATGTGTCAAAGATATTTCAAAACATATGGTTTTGGAATAATGATATCTAAATGGCCACCACTTTGTTGTTTATATGTGTTTTCCATTGGAGCTTGGGAGAACATTGTCCATGATGTTGTTCTTGAACGAAAAGCTTCAATGGTGATTCGAATTTCAAATTCGTACTTATTATTTTTCAACTAATTTTCTCATAATTGCTTAGCCTAGATCGCACCTCTTACATGCATGTATCATTTTTAGAAAAGCAATACCATTTAATTGATTCTAAAAATATATAAATTTTCAAATATTTAAAAAAAAAAAAAGAATTAAAACTCCCTGACATATACATTATTTGAACTTCTCATCTAGCATCTTAAACGAAACTAGGATTTGGATTTTTGAAGTACAATGATATAAATGGAACCTTCCGATTACGCCGAACTTACTATTTAAGGACTTAAAAACAAGATCTTGTTTTGCAATAGCGTACTAAAACTGCAAGTTTTTGTCGCATAAATGCAAACAGGTGTCGGAGCAAATATAAGTTCTATTAGTTATTTGTCCGAAGACAAGGAACATGCATTTAATATATATATATATATATATATATATATATATATTAAGTAGTGGAATATTGTCCCATCCAATGGCAAAGGATGGAAATTTCTTAATGCTGTCTATATAAAGAATTGAGAATATTTGGGCAGAAGGAAGACAGGGACATGATAGGACAAGGACATTATGAATGGGCATATTCAAATAATTAATTGACAAAATAGGATGACAAAGAAAGCAATTCAGCTTGATTATTTATTAACTATATGTAGAATTAAAGAAGAAGGATATGCTATATATTCCACCTCAATATTTACGACTTTTATTTTATTTCAAATTACAGAGTTACATATATATATAAAATAGATCAAACATAGAACGTTTGATAACATAGTGATGCTTAAAAATAAATATTATTTATTACTAGTAACCTTCGTTTTCTTTACATAGAAGATGTATTTAGATTAATAGTAAATATAAGTGTATACTTGTTAACTAAAAGTAAAATATTTTCTTATTCAGCCCATAAACAAAGGAAATGTGGTGTTTAGGGACTTCGTGCAAAGTCATAATTAATTTATAGTAAGATCATAAGATGAGTGCGCAAAGAAAGAAAATGATTTATGGTTTATCACAATCCACAAACTTGGTCCAACCTTTGTTTGTGGAACACGTAACCATCCTTATCATTTCTTTGAAGCTCCTATTGTAGTAATTATGTGAATACAACATAAAATATTATTTCTTTTTTGTTATATTATTATATTATATTTCAATTGATACTAAAATTTATATTAAAATTTTGAATATTTTCCCCAATAATATTAATGTTCACCATTTTTTATACTAAAAATTCAAAAAAATCCAATAAAATCTTAATAGCATGTTTAGTTCATTGCAATACCTATTTTATTACGGGTTAATTCGGCATATTATAGTTGTGCGGCCTTTATGTTCGTTGAGTGTATATTCTCGAAAATAATCGATTCCGGCCTTATTTCGTTCGATTCTTGAATTGCCATGCTGCACTTTCCCCACTGGATGGCTCTTTCGGCCTTGGGCGGAATAGAAAATTACCTCGAATCTCCTTTGTTGAATATTTAAATCTCATAGTGTTTCATTTCACTGAACCAAATTACTGTTATAATTATTTCAATCCATTCCAACTCTATTCCATTCACATTAAATAATTGTTCTATTACAATTTTTATTCTATTCTAGTGAACTAAATGCATTGTAAGTGTTCGAAATTAAATAGAGGAAAGATATAAGTTTTGAAATTTTAATGCCCTCCAAATAAAAAGAGTAAAAAAAAGAATTTGAAACTGAATTTGAAGGGGATAGTAGTAATCTAAAAAATAAATCACTGAATTTTAAGTTTATTTTCATTAAAAAGATAAAGTAACATGTCGTTCCAGTAGCGCAAAGGCCATCAGGGTTTTTTAGGAATAAAAGATCTAGCAATCTCATGTCACTAAAAATCCCACTATCAAGTGAAGTCAATAAATTCTGACGCTTGATGTTGAAAAAATTGGTATAAATAAAGGGAGAACATTATGAATCACACATATCATCAGTTTATGGAGATAAGGAAAATATTAGCCATCTTTCTATTTTATTGTAGCCAGTAACAATAATATACTATAAGAAAATGGAAAGGCACATTACTTTGTTAGCAGTACTAGGGGGTGTGTGTGTCCATATATATATATATATATATATATATACAGTCATTTTGAAAAAAACTATTCAACATATATAGAGTTTAAATCTTATAATCAACAATCTCTTCACTTATTTTTAAATTATGATTTTCTTTATATCAATATATACATATTATTATTATTAAAGCTTTTGACTGAGTTTGATATTACAAGTCAAGTAACACTATTTAATCAAATAAATTATTAAAAAAATTAAAATCATAACAAAAGATAAACAAGAATATTTATATATTTCAAAACTTATCATTTAAAAATTATAATAGCCACCGACTATAACTTTTAAAACTTATTGTTTGAAAATTAAAAAAAAAATACTATTATATCATAAATAAACTGCCTACATAACTTAAATTTTCAAATTAAAAAAAAAAAAAAAAGAAACCTTAGCCACTTCGGTGCAACAAATTCTAGTGTGTGTATATATATATATATATATTTGATAATTATTTGTTCATTTATTTTATCTTAAAAAGACCTTTTTGTCTTTTAATTATTTTTATTATTGTAAAAGGAATGTTTAAGTTAGTATCACTAGTTAATCAGACACTAACTCAATTAGGGAAGTTGCAAAAGTCTCAAGTATACTTCTTAAATCTCTAGCATTATAAAAAGAATGCTTAAGTTGGTATCATGAATTAACTGGATAAGAATTCAATTAGACAAGTTATAAAAAATTTCAAATATACTTCTTAAAATAAATATAAAATTAAGGGGTTTTTGTCTTTCCTTTGAAATAATAATTAACTATCTTATTTTTCTTTTTATGTAAAAGAACTATTCATCTTCTTACTTGAAAAAATAACTTTCCATTTTTTGATGTGATAAAATCTATCCTTCTTTTAAAATTTTAATTTAGTGTATAATTTTTTCACAAAAAAATAAAAGAAAAAAAATTCACCCACGTTTATGGGTGTGTCAAAATCTAATATAACTGAATTAAGATTCAAACATCTTAAAATTAATAAATTTCAATCTATTTTAGATAAGAGAACTCATAAGAAAAACATACATCTAATATTCATGATAAGATGTAAACAATGACATTTATAAAATAAAAAAGGGTAGCCTCTCGAGTCTCAACTCTCATATTCATCATATGGTGCATTACTATTATTATGTATGAAAATATATATATACTTTAGCCTAGAAAAAAAATCCTAGCAAACCCAGCATGGCCATCCCTACAACACTTAGATCAAATCAATGAAAAATCCTTTTTAATTACTATTGTTATAGATACTATTGTCAATTTCGTATAATAAAAAGGCATGACATCCTTTTACGAATAAATCATGGTATATAGAATTTATTCATATAACAAAATTCCCTTACACTTTGGCAAGTCCCAAGGAAAATTCTCCACTATTGAGAATTTGATATTTAAGTGGGACGTAGTCGGTTGGGAGCATAAATTAAATATTGCAATAGGCTTGGCTTGTACTTTTCATGGGCTTCTAATTGGGCTTTGAGGACACCATTGGTTTGACCATTTCGGCCACATCTTGGCCCACCGAAAATTGACAATTAGAGTAAAAATGGAAAACCCATCTATCAAATTTAGAGTCCCATAAGACTAAGAATTTACTATTTAGGTGTGGCCGAGCCGAATCATAGCCTGCAAAAATGTCAACCAAAAATACAATCGTAAAAGTTTCTCTGCCTGCTTGGATTGAATGTATTTTTAAAATGAAAGATAACCTTGAAATTTTATTTTAAGATTAATTCAAATAGTATTTCTTTTAAGATTTTTTTTAAGATTAATTCAAATAGTATTTATAATAACATTATCATATTAAACAAATAATTGATAGTTATTTATGAATTCTAATAATACGTTTTAAAAAGATAAAGTATTTAATATAGTAGAAAAATATCCTTAAAACTTTCGTTAACGACTTTTTTTTCTTTTTTGGAGAGATTTGATCAATAATTAAAAGTTACTACGACTATTTTTTTTTTTCTCTTAACACTGAGCAAGGTTTAAGTCCGTCTGAGACTCATATATAAAGCAGGTGGCCCACCAAGCTTTAAACAAGATTTTTTTCGAGTGTAGCTCGACTCACTCATGAAAATATTTTATTATTAAAATATTTTTAATTTTAAATTAAAATTTTAATATAAAATATATTTTAAATAATTTAATGATATATTTAATTTAAATGAGTTTGACAAGTTTAAATGAGTGAATCAGGTCAGGTTTCAAGCTTTATTTTTAAATTTCTATTATGAAATAATGAATTGAGTTTTCGATTTTTACGATTATTTTGGATGTTATTTATATTATATATGAAGGTTTGATTGAGTTTAATGTTTTTGAATCAAGTGACACCAATTCAAATTATAGATTAAAAAAGAAAATAAGAAAAATTTAAAATTAAAGATAGGAAAATTATTCTATACATTGCTAGTGAAAATTTTAAACTTTACAAGCAACGTTAAGATGATGATACATTTCAATAAATATAATAAAGAATTAATTAAAGTTAAAAGAGAGAAAAACATGACAAACTCTTAATTCACTTGTAAATTAAAAAAATTTTATTGTTAGTAAATTAAATATTAATCCAGATAAATATACAATCCTATTCATTTAAAGAGTAATTTGTTTTATATTATATATATACACATTTTCTAAGCATTATGTGCCATATTTAGGTTTTTTATTATAATATTATAATTAATAAGTCATTTTGAGATTAATTCCTAAAATGTGCCAACAGAAGTTGGGAACTCACTTTTTAGGGGGTGAGTTTCCAACTACAATGTTGGGAGATCACCCCTGATGGGGGCAAGTTCCCCTTTTTTTTTTAATTTATGTTGAATATTTTATTTGTAATATATTATATTATGCATATATTTATTTATATATTTTATATATATATATATATGTATATATCTTATTTTTTATTTTTTGGGTTCGAATTAATTAGGTTTAACATTTAAAATTTTGAAATAATTAAAATGATTAAAACATAATAGAAAAATTTATATCTTTAAGTAGACCTATCAATTCTGACCCAAACCTGAATAATAGCCTATATCTGGAATTAAATCCTAATGACCTATTTTTATAAATAAAAAATCTAGTCATATTTTTAAATCCTAATAATATTAATGCCTATTTCAGGAATTAAATCTCAATTGGATTTTTTTTTTCTTCTTGTGACTCTGCGCTTCACTTGCAAAAATTGATTTTTTTTTTCATTTGGATGATCTTTGTTTAAAATATTTTTAGTTGATAATTTATTTTAAAATTATATTTATAAAAATGTAATCTATCAATACATTTAAAAATTGATCTTATGCATAGATAGATTATTTAAAAAAAACAATTTTTAAATGTATAGATAGATTATTTTTTAAATAATTTATCTATATAAAAATAGTCTTAAGCATTAATCACATCTTTTAGATTTTTAAATGTAAAGACAGATTATTTTTATATAAATACAGATTTTTAAAGAATTATCAACTAAAAATATGTTACATAAAGATCATCCACATGAAAAAAATCAATTTTTTTAAGTGAAGGGCAGGTCACAGAAAGAAAAAAAATATAGTCAGGATTTAATTCTCGAAATAAGCATTAATATTATTGGATTTAACACTGCGATTGGACTTTTTTTTTTTTACCAAAATAGGTCATTTTAATTCCCAAAATAGGCCATTATACGAGTTCAAGTCAGAATTAATAGGTTTACTTAAAAATATTAATTTTTATGTTACATTTTAATCATTTTAATTATTTATAATTATTAAGTGTTAAGCCCGTCTGATCTAAACCCAAAAAATAAAAATAAGAAATATATAAATAAATATATAAAATACACATAATATAGTATATTATATATTATAAATAAAATATTTAATATAAATAAAAAAGGGAACTTGCCCGTTGAGCGAGCGAGCTTCCAACCAATATTTCGAGTTCTTAACTCGTGCAATAAATTGATATATTTCAAAAATTGATCTTGAAACTATCTATAGCTCTAAATAAAAAAATAATAATAATAAGATTGTAATCAAAAAGCCTACTGCATTCACATTTCATAAAGTACTAGAAATGACCCGTTCTAGCACGTCACATGGGAACCATTCAATCAATAACAATGTGATGGATAGTTTTTTTTTTTTTTTTTGTTAGTTGTTAGTCAATTTTTTTTATTCTAACCAAACATCTAATAATAAAATATAAGAAGTGCAAACACAGTATTTGATAATTGATATTCTGGCGTCATTATTCTAAACCAAATAAGAGAATTCTCGTAGTTTACATATATGCTTATGAAAGTTAAAAGAAAGACGGCTATCGTTAAAAAATAGTAAATAATCCTGGCAATAAATAAAAAGGAAAAAGGTTCTTGTACGAAGAAACAAAGTCAGTAGCTTCGCGGAAGCTTGTGACAACAATTGGTTTAATCCGCAACGCAACAGAAAGAATGGAAAGAAAGAATAATCAGGAGAGAACACTATGAACAAATCCATATCTACGGTTATATCTACGGTTAATAAGGTTACTCTAACAAAATTTTAGACGTCAGTTAAACCCTTGTAAATCTATACCGGCAGAAAAATGACCGTCAAAATGAGATTATTGTCTATAACGAGGGTCAGATGCATCATTAATTATGTCACTGTCAGTATAGACATTATTGGAATAGTTAATTTAGATTGTCCTTATACCGACGACATAGATATAATGACAGTTCAATCATCAATACAAGGTCTATTTTGGCATGCATGGTCAAACTTATTGTGACGGTGGTGTCCGTCAATATAGAGTCCAATTGTTCAATGACTGTTTTCTTCATAGCTTGACTGACAGTTTGGTCTATCACTATACAACACATTACTATTGCTATATCATTTGTCGATATAGAGAATAAACGTCGGTATAAAAATTTCTTATATTTTCAATAGTCAATATTGATTTATTTATAATTCTAATCCAACATATTTCATACAAAGAAAAGCATCGTACAAATATTTAATAATATTAAAAATAAAATTATAAATAAATTGTCCTAATTATATCCATTTCACAAATTAAATAGTCACGGACTAAAACCAAATCATTAGTTGCTTGAACGTAGTACCCAAATGTTGGGGCACAAAACTGTACGACATTGAAAACAAACAATATTCATGTGAAATACTAAATTAAGTTGTAATTGAATAACAAATCTACAGATGACATTTTAACAATGTTCTAATAGGAGACACTTTTAGACAATGTAGAAACAAGACGAAGTAAATGAGCAAAGTCACTATGAATCATAGCAAGCAGAAGGGAGACGTAAAAGAATGCATTAATGTGAGGGTGGGATTAGAATGGTATTAGTATCTAATGCGACTTTTTATCTTTTGCTGCTTTGGCATTCCTAAAATGGATGGAGTAAATTGCTAGATTAAAGAAATGATAACATCTCAATGTTTTTCCTTTTAAACTAAATGGGAAATATTAGCACGAATAGAGAAATGATGAAGACTGACATGGGTTAGTTCAGTTGATTGACTATTTATTAGCATTTTGGAAAGTATCAGGGTTTAAACTTCACCAGTAATTCTACTTGGTGAGCGATTTATTAGTACCACTATTAATCTCTCTAAGACCTGGGGTATGCCCTACCCCTAAACCGGAGTAGTCCATCAAACTTTTCTAATAAAATCCTTTCACTTTTAAACATAAATAGATAAATGATAAGTTTGAGTTTGTAACTAGGTATGCAAATTGGAGCCATATAATACAAGTACACAAAGATCTTTTAGAACATGAGCATGAGTATCACTCATAAAGAAATATCAAAACAGAAGAAAAAAGAGCTTGAAAGAGAATCATTCAACTATACATGGCAGATTCATAATAGAATATGTACATAGAAGAGAAGGTTGCAAAGGCACTGTTAAGACCATTTGTGACAAATTGAACTCTACATAGCAATATTCAAAAAGAGAAGCGTTGATGCAAAGTAGAAGACTTATATAGATCTAGAATTAGCATGTAAAGATATTTCTCAAATCCTAATTGTCGGCAACGTGCCGCCTCGGAAGGATCCTCGTGGATCACGAATGCACGCGTGATTTAAAAATATTGGTACATGGGAAATGATAAAATTCTTTACAGGGAAGTGTCCTTTCGACTAGGACTTTTCCTTCGTTACTCGAAAGGGAGACTGTCGAACGAATCGTTCATCTAACTAGTCTTAGATGGCTACTACAAAGTAATCAAATTTAGAGTCGCCACCGATCATTTTGACTAGGCATGATCGAATGCCTATTGAAATCGATATTCTGGGTTATAAAACTTGAAACATTGATTTCATGGTCTGCATGGCCCAAAGATTCGAGGTTGGTTTCGGTAGTTGGTTACGAGCTCTTCATGACACCCAAAATCGATACCTTTCTAGTTGGTTTCGATTTCCTAGATTTTGATTAGTCATTATTTCTATATAATCTCTTTTATGCATGAATTTACTTGAAGTGATAAATCCAGGTTTTAATGAAGAATTTGAATCTCATATATACCTCGGAGAGGTGGGAACATAAAGATTTTGACTAAAAATGATCTTCAGATTTAATTTTTGAAAATCAGATATTTTGTGTCAAGCACTGAAAAGGTATTGACATGAAACATTGCCTTTATAATTTTTTTAAACAATTTTAAAAATATGAATGCAAGATGACCAACGCAAAGGAAAACATGTTAGTAAGATGATAAAATGAGATAATACCGCATTAAATAAATTACACAAAATAACAAAAGGAAAAGGGAGGGACGATTGGAATATATTTCGTAATTTTCATCCATTATCTTAAAATAAACAAATTGACAATTTTGGATACAAGTTTAGATCTATTGATTAACTGAGGCATGAAAATCGAGTTTGAATCTTGACAGTCTGAAGAATTCTAGAAGGAAGAAAATTTAATTTTTGATTATTTTTGAAAAGCAAAGTTGTAGTATCCCCACGGATGAAAGTTTTGATAAGTTTTGGAGATACGGTTTTGGAGGGTTTACCTTAACAAGGTTTGGTAATTTCTTGACAAAATGATATTTTTGGACAGATTTTGACAAAATAGATGATGTTTTTGTTAAAAAGAAGATTGATAAAAATAAGAATGATAAAAAATAGTTAACGAAGATATGTATTGGAACTCTTCATTTGTGAAAGAAAAAGAAAGTCTCTGTTGTCTAGTAGTTGATATGTCAATAAAACTTTACCTAAAATAAGAGAACAAAAAATATTTATAGAGATTTAATTAGTGAATCACTCTAAATTCCTTTAGATAATAAAAATATCATTCTACATGCACTATGTTTTGGGAAGTATTCAATCAAAATGTTTACCTGTATCACCATGTGATAATGTCATTAAGCTTTGCGCTGTTCGGCCTCCCACCTTTAATCAATCTCTTAAAGTCGGAGTTTTTCAAAGATTATTAAATAAAAATTAAAATTGTAAACAACCAAAACTAATAAATTGACTGAATTCAGTGAAGATAAATAAAATATATTTAAAATAAATATCACAAATCAAGATGTACATTTTGACAATCTTTTATGCACCAAGATATTAAAAGTTGTACCTTTTGAAGAGACAAAACCATTTGGAAACATATTTCATGATCTTCCTGACGAGTACAAGCTGGAAAAGCTGATTGAGTAGATAATGGGTTCAGTAATGCCATAAACCTTTCGAGATTTGGATGCTAAATGGATTACAAAACCATTTGGAAGCGTATTTCATGTTCTTCCTTACGAGTACAAGCTGGACAAGCTAATTAAGCAGATTTTTTGGATTAGTTAAACCTCACAATTTATGTAATTTTTTTGGAAATAGTAAGTGGGGTAATCGCTTTAAACAATGCAAGAAATAGGCTTAACATTCTTGTATTGTTTTTTTTTTTTTTTCTGATACATGGAAAGCGAGGCAATCGCTTTAAACAATGCAAGATCTAGGCTTAGTAATACCTCATAAATCCTCTTGGTCTAATTATAGCATTAAGAGGGGGGGCTTAACTATGAATATAAAAGAAATACCATCACGAGTAAGATTAGCTAATAGACAAGTTGGTTTCTCCTTAGATGTTAGTCAGGGAACAATTCCAATCCTTTTGAAGAAGCTACTTACACCCATGGAAGAGCTGGAAATTAGGATCATTATCCTTAATTGGCTGTAAAATTTTATTAACAACCTATAAAGTATCAAGCAATTAATGTATTTGTCTCGTGTTTATGTATTTTTTTATATTGTGATTGTGTTTGAAATATTATATATTTATATAAATTTTGATTCGTTAATAATTCATATTATATAATTTTTGACATTTTCATGAATTCATGTTTTGTTTGTGCTTTTTTATATATTGTATCTTATTTTATATCATATTTAATTATTATATTTTATATCATATTAAGTTAGGTATTTAAAATTATCATATCTAGATTTAATAACATGCAGTGTTTTTCAAGATTTGGAAGCCAAAAGGTTGGATATCCCTTCTCCCTAAGAAATATATATAATACTAGAATATGTGACATCCACTTTGTGGGTTTTCTTTAAGAAAATAAATAAAATAAGTAATCTTTTATTTGATATGGTTGGTTTTTTTGTTGTTTTAATAGTGGTAGTTTTCTTTAAAATAATTATATATAAAAGTAAATTAAAATATTAAAATATTTCTAATTTTATTTTATTATTTTAATTTTATGTTGATATTTAAATAATTTTACTAATTGAGTTGATGTCACGATGCAGTCACTCCTATCATACATAATAAAGATAAAAAAATCATTCTACCCATAATAGACTTTCTCTTTTTCTCTCTGTCTAGTCGGTGAGCTCCATAAGGCTCTAGATTTTTTAGAATGTTTAGATCTTAAGCTCAAGGTCTCATTATATATGGATTTAATATAAAGTTTAAATTTGCAATTTTCTTCCACTAAAATATATTGGTTTACGAATTTATTTGTTCTTTGATTTTTTTTATTGATTATATTAGTCATGTCTTATATGCTAAAAAGGTTTTTACGTAAGTTTTAGTTATGCATACATTTTTATAAATGTGAAAAAAAAAAGTTTCATGCTAAAAATTATAGTATCACTTATAACTTTTTTGTATATTGTCCATTTTTAAGCCCTTATTCAAAATGTCTTCAACTTATATTTGAACTTTAATTTGTAAAATAAGAAAAGATTAAGTCTCAATTCTCATTAATAAACAAAATTTTAAAATCTTCATATACAGGTGAAGAATAAACTAATAAAAAAGGAGACAGAATTAGTACTATTCTATATAAAAAAAAAATTCTTTGGGGTATTTTAAGATTCAAGTGCAGACAGTGCATTAAATATGAATAGATCATTCCTATTATTTATCGATTATTATGTTTTACTTACGATAACTGCAAGTAGGAAAAGGCCAAGTTTTTTGTTAAAAAATATATATATATAAATATTCTTCTCACCTTAAAATTAAGAGAATTCAAGATTCTCATATGAAATCTTTTTATATCTTCACGGATTCCTAGGAATTTTTTACATAAAATAAAAAGATTCTGATAAGTTTTCGTTAATTTAAAAATATAATTTATTATATTAATTAATTAATAACTTCCTTGATTCTTATTACTTGTGATGTTTCTATTTAACGTGTCAGTAAGCTTTGTTTAATGTTTGGAGTATTAAAATTTGAGCAGTTTTGTAATTATCTGAGCAATTAAACTTCAAATTCGACGGTTTGTTTTCTTCTAATCATCACCCTTTGGCAAGCATATTTAAACATGCAGAATAAGTTACCATCTATCATTGGGTCAGCTTGAAACTTTATCGTCAGTAAAAGGCGAGGAAATCCTTCTAAACAGGCGGTGTGATTAGTGCGGTTGAAAATCGAATTGAATAGATCAATTGAAATTGAAACAAAAAATTACGGAAAAAAATAAAATTACATCGAATCATTAAAAATAATGGATCTGATTAAATCGAATTTGATATGATCATGAGCAGTATTTAATGGAATTTAATTAATTTTTATTATTTAAATAATTTGTTATTATTCAAATTATTAATCATTTATTAAAGTACTTTATAAATAGGATTTAAACTTTTATCACTTTAGAATTCCAACAATATTTGTCGTTACGTGTGTCACATGTGAAGTATCATTATTTTATAAATTTTTGACCATACTGTGATACATTTTACAAAAATAAAATAAAATTAATAAAAATATTTATTTACAAAATTATTAACATATAAAATTTATTTTACATGTAAATTATATCAAATTAATATAAAATTTATTACTTTTAATGTTAATATAAAATTAAAAATATGAAAATAAAAAATTTAATATAAGTTAAAACTTTTTTATTTATCTAATGAATTTATTTGCTGTTTAAGATTAACAAAAACTAAAAACTTTGAAATAAAATAATGTCACGTAAACTTTAACTTTTTTATTTATTATCAAATTTTTTTTTAAAATCTTTTAATAAAATTAAAATTCTGACTTATATATTGGATAAATCTTACCAATATCAAAATAATTTATAATGACAATTTAGAATTTAATGAATAACAATGATTATTTTTTTTAATTCAAAAGATTTTTCATATTCATGCTTTTATATATATATATATATATATATATATATTAGCATTTGTGTCAAGTATGTCAGACATGAATTTTTATTGTTTTATGACACTTTTATCATATTGTAATATAGTTTACAAACAAATAAAATTAATAAAATATTCATTAACAAATTTGTATAACAAATAAATTTTTTTTTATGTGCGAATTATATCAAATTAATATAAAGATGACTATTTTTATTATTAATGTAAAATTAAAAGTACGAAGATAAAAAGTTTAGAGTAAATTTAGATCAAATTAACAAAATTTTTAATGTTATTAATGTAAGAAATGGTGATTTAATTATTGATGGAACCCGATAAAACAAATTTAGAGCAATGGCCGCAAAATGCATAATAGATTCTCTCTAAATTATACCAAGAAAATCAATTGCAAAAATGATTTAGGTTTCATTTACATGGGAGGTAAATTTGGTTTAGTGAGATTAAAAATAATAGGAACTATAAAATTAGTCACTTTAGTGGTGAGATTTAGTATTATAACAAAAAGGTTAAAATCAGTAGTGAGATAAGCATTTGGAGATAGTAGTGAGATGAATTATAATGATAAAAAAAAATAACCATTATGGACATTAAGTTAAAATTTATATATAAATGATAAATAATTAAAAATATTAAAAATTATATTTATATTAAGTAATAAAATATATATTAAATATATTTATGTTGAATAATAATAATTAAAATTATGGAAATTATATTTATGTTTAAAAGAAAATTAAGAAAATAAAAGAATTAAAAATTGAATAAAATTAAAAAATAAATATTTCATATTTTTAATTAGTCAT